>CANXYI011309872.1:0-17524 GCA_948208565.1 Hura crepitans | reverse complement strand
AAGGATAGTTTTTATAAACCTTGTTTAGTATGATGTGTTGTCCAATTGGATTGCTAACCATTATGTCAAAAATAAGGTCATCTAGCTCTAAACCCCGATCTAAATCCCATACTATGCATATATAACTATGTGTAGACCCCGGATCTATCAATGCTAAAGTAGGTAATTCAAAGATATGGAATATACCCATTATAACATCTGTAGCCTCTGCATCCTCATGTGCTCTAATGGCGTACTACCTCACTGAAGCTCTACTCTATAACTTGTCTTTTTAGCTTACCCCAGCTCTATTCCTAATCTCTCTTTGGTCTTGCCTCTATGATGGCTCTTGTGGCCTCCTAGGACAATCTTTCCAGGGATGGTCTCTGGCACCACAACTCTAACAAACATCTCGTAATGTCCTTTAACACACTCCTTTGTGCATCCTATGACAAATCTCACACTCTGGTGTCGGAGCACTACCTGCTATAGATCTAAGGAAACTTGAAGCTTGTGTCCATTGCCTGGATTGTAACCTTAATCCTTGACCTGATCTCTAACTCTAATCATGCTTCTTATCCTGCTTATTCTTCAACTGCTGACTTTTTTATTTCTTATCTATGTTATACCGAGAACTGCCCTTCCTTGGTTATATGGCTACTTCCTAAAGCTATCTTACCTCCATCTCAATTGCCTAATCATTTTTATTACCTAGGATATATCCACTAAAGCTGACAAGTCTTAGATCCTCATCTTGCTGACCTGGTACCTGATGTCCAAATGTAGCCCCTTTTCAAATTTCTTACACCTATCCTTTTCTATAGAAATAATTGCCTTAGCATAACTGCTCAAAAATGCAAACTCCTTCTCATACTTAATTATGGTCCGATGCTTTTGCTTAAGATCCATAAATTCCTAGTACTTATGTTCGAGGAAAAATTTTGAGATGTACTTCTTCTTAAACTTCCTCTTGAAAAACTCACAAGTTAGATCCTCTACTGCTTTATGCCCCATAATGGTTTCCCACCACTACAGTGCCTCCTCTAATAGGATTGAGATGGCACACATTGTATACTTATCTGTAGGGCATCTAAGCTGCTGCATAATCATGACTGTCAAGTCTAACCAATACTCTGCCCGAGTGGAATCATCCTTCTTAACTCTTTTGAAGAACTTTACCCTGTTTTTTAGTAGCCACTCTCTATAGGTTCTCTGAAATGCTTACGGCTCTTGGGGTACAGTAGGTGGAACTGCCTGCTGTGCTGTAGCAACTACAATAGCATTAGCCATAGTAGTCATAACTACCGTAGTCGTCTATCTCATTAATTTCAATATGGCCTTCAACAAGACAGGTGGGTCTCGCTGCATAGGCACAGCATGCCCTGCATCATTAAGAGTTATGCTCATAGATCGAGCACCCTTTTGTGTTACTGTGGTAGGAGCATGGCTCTTAACCTCCTTTTCCTCATCTCAAGTCATACTATGACTCATCTTTTGACCTAATGATAAGAAAGATAGATTATAAGCCACCACACGTGAAGTATAATGATGTAAACCTTATACACACTGTAGTACTCTTATGTAACCCATAGGTCTAGAAGAAAGCTTAAACTGGAGCTCTGATACCACTTAACTGTGACACTCACCATTTGTTCCATATAATTGGATAGAATAGCAGGTACGCACAATGCATAATGGTAATCAAAATTCATATATAAAAACCTAACCCAATTAAAACATTTTATTACTTAAGACATTTTGAACTCAAAAGATATAAAAATGTGAAAATAGCTTTGGCAATCATTACGAGGTAACTAGTGGGGTTATATTGTCAAAATTTTGATAGTATAATGACTGTATCAGGACACTTTCCCAAATAGTACCTATTATGAAAACACTTATATAATCATGATACAATAATTTATCAACCACATAGGTCCTCCTGACCCTCCAAATTCTTCAAAATAACATATCACATACAATGGAGCCTTAAGCTCATCAAAACATTATATAAAAACTCAATGGGGCCTTAAGCACCCTTAATAGCACTCATCACATATATAAGCAATAGATATCATACAAGTCATGCAATGTAATTTAAAACAATTTATTAAAGGTTTACAAAACCATATATCCTTGAGAGTAACAAAACTAAACTAATTTACACAGATTAGGCCTAAGCCCTCTATTAGATCACAGGAGTACTATAAATGTTATTTCATCATTATACATTTCTAAAGAAATAAAATATATCCAATGGGCAATTATTTGCATCTCTTATGGAGTAGAGGCTTTGACTTTAATCTGTATTTTTCTTTAACTTATGCATTGCAAAAACAAGCAATACGCTAAGCATAAAACTTAGTGGTGTAATATCTTTAACAAGCACATTTATAATAATTCAATCATGTATTGAACATACATTAGCAATAATCATAATATCGAAATAACTACATATTACATAACATACATTAATCACACGATATACCATATACATGACCCTATACAGCATAGAGCAAACAATAAAATGAAGAATATGATCATCACACATTCAGCATAACAACACACATATCATACTTTATTTGCATGCTAGGAAAACTAGATTATATGACAAGCTGTATTACTTTATTATTAACCTTAATAGTTATTAGCTTAATATTTTTCCCTAATATCAAAACCACTATCAAACATTAAATAGTAAAATCACGGTGTCATGCTTAAAGACTCATGGTGTCATGCCCAAAGGCTTATGGTGTCATGCCCAAAAGCTTACGGTATCATGCCCAAAGGCTCATGGTATCATGCTCGAAGGCTCACAATATCATGCCTAAAGGCTTACGCTATCATGCTTGAAGTCTAGTGCTCGTTAGCATAACAAAGTGACTAGTAAGTCTCGTGCTTGAAGGTATGCTAGTAACTACTAATAACCTAGTTGATCGATTAACCTATCCGAATTGATTGTCTAGTGGTATTGGCATAACTAAACAGATTAGGTTCTACCGGTTTAGTAATTATTAACAAAGATAATAATTATTGCTTATTTTGACTTAGGTAACACGGGTTCATACTTATCACTATATACCCATATCACATAGGCCAATAGCATATAGCAAGGCTTGTAACTCACATCTGTGTTGTTACCATGAAAATGAGTTATATACCTAACTTATACTTATCTATATACATATGCACTAACACACACATTATCATCACATTCATGCCATACTCAAGTATCGTAAGTCATTACTCACTCAATTGCATGGCTTGAGTTTCATGAATAGATAATTCGAGCATATAGCCATAATTTAGGCAAAACCACTTATCTAAACTCACTATAGGAGTTGCATGGCTTAATCATATCACGAGGATAAAAATACAAGCTATATTATATCTTCGTGCTTTATAAGCATGCATTTAAGTTATAAAACATGCTTATGCACTTAATTTCTCAATATAACATAATTTAGTCACTTAGCAAATCATACACGAATTATTTAACTACCAAAAATCACATATGAGCTCGACAATCATAAGTTACATCTAGTTAACATTTATAGAATTTCTATATATATTATAATGCATATGTCATGTAGGATAGGCATTTATCCTTCTCATTTACATTGTGGTCTTATTACGCCAAAAATGGCATTTACCGATATTATGTTTTAAACATAGCGTCTATCATGCGTATTTAGCATTACACAAATCCAAGAGACATTTAGACACCCTTAAATTCACACACATGCATATAAATCTCTATATAATGTTCATTATGTCATTACCATCCCATAAATCATGTAAGTACACATAATGCCTTACATATGGCATAAACACATATACATGCATATACATCTTCTCAAGACCATTTGGTCTCCACATATACACACATATGGCATACATTAACTCTTACTTAGCATACGTTACATAATTTAACATTTCAACCATTTATATTGCATCAAATCTTAATAATTGCATTAAAAGCAAAATATCACATATCATGTCAATTTACACATAAATTTATATTCAAGCATTTTAAGCATATTAACATGATTACACGACTTAATAACATTGTGTGGTATGCTTAGAGCCATCTCACACCTTTCCTTTGCCTCGGGAATCATAGATTGACATTTCACCTATGAATTTAAATGGTCAAGATTTAGCAAAAATCATACAAAATCACACGGGATTCAAAAAATTAAAATGAGGACATTAAACTACTCTTGGGCACACAACGAACATGGTAAAAATGTCAAAACTCAAAAATTCATACCTGAACAAAAAAGGTCACTATTCACCTTAATTTCTCTACACGATTTCTCTCGAATCACCTTGCCAAATCGAGTGATTTTGGTGTTTATGGAAAGCTCTCAACATGAGATTTCCATTTACTATAATTTTTAGAGGTCGGTAGTGCTAATTGAAGAAGAAAAGATACAAGAGGAGGATGTGGAAAGTTGTTAGCCAAAAAAAGAAAAAGAAAAGGAAATAAAGAAAGGAAAGAAAAAAGAAAAGAAAAGAATTATTGGTATTTATACTTTTTGAAAAATTAAAATTTCCTTCCTTTGGGTTTCATTTTTGCCTATATCAAGAATCCAAATTTAATAATTAACACCTCTAAAAATTAGATAAATCTAGGTTCTATAGATCACCAAAATCTCATATTCAAAAAACGAAGGGAACTAGGAAAAATAATATAGTTACTCAATTAAAAATTCCAAAGAATTACTTCCTAATATCTAAAAATTCTAATTCCAATGCCATTAGACTCATCGAAATATTTAAGTATAAGGTTGTATAATTCTTGAATTATTTTGAGCAACTTTTTATTTTTTTCACTATTCAGCTTTACCTGTGGCACTATTCATAGGATACTATTGCAAAAATCTTGTTTATTGTTTTTAGCCATCCAAATGACTTTAGATTGACTTCAAACTTCACCCAAAATTCTCTCATAATTATTACACCCTAATGGACTACTTAGTACGATTCAAGTTTTGAGAAATACTATTCATCCTAAGAAGCACTATTAATGAGAGTTAGGATTTTCAAGTCATTACACATAGTCTTTATTGATGATATTTGGTGTATTCCAAGAGTCAAGAAGAACATGAGCAACACTTGAGAATCATATTATAGACCCTAAGAGAAAAGTAGTTATATGTAAAGATGAGTAAGTGTGATATTTTATTGAATAAATGTGATGGATTAGAAGCCTCCTATGAATGTGATAGAGATCTATAGTTTCTTAGGATTAGTAGGATATTATTGGAGATTTGTGAAAGGATTTCCCATGATTGCAACACCACTCACAAGAATATTGAGAAAAGATGTGAAATTTGTTTGGGACAACAAATGTTAGGAAAGTTTTGACAAACTTAAGGTGATGTTAACTGAAGCACCTATTCTTACACACCCTAAACTAAGGAAAAAGTTTGTTATTTATAGTGATGCTTCACATAATGGGCTTGGGTGTGTATTAATGCAAAAGGGAAAGGTGATAGATTATGCCTCGAGACAATTGAAGCCATATGAATAGAACTACCTAACATATGATCTGAAATTAGCTATAATAGTGTTTGTTTTAAAAGTGTGGACACATTATTTGTATGGTGAGAGGTGTTACATTTACACCGATCACAAAAGTTTGAAGTACATTCCTATGTAGAAAGAATTGAATTTGAGATAATGACATTGGTTAGAGTTGATAAAGAATTTGGACTACTTGATTAACTATGAAAGTTTATTGCTACTATGAAATCTGTGAATGCTTGAGTAGGATATACTCTACATAATATGATCTTAGCATAATTGCAAGTGAAACCTAATTTTAGGTAGCAAGTAAAAGAAGCATAAAAATAGGAAGAATAGATTAAATAATAGATAAGTAAAGTTAAAGAGGGAAAGACCACTGGATTTGTACTTAAAGAGGATGAATGCCTCTATTATCAAGATAGATTATGTGTACCTAAGATTGATGAGTTAAGGAAGCAAATATTAAAAGAGGCACATGAAGTTCCATATGCGATGCATCTGGGGATTATAAAAATGTATTTACATTTAAAACCTTTATACTAGTGGTTAGGAATGAAGCGAGATGTGGCAGAGTTTGTAGCAAAATGTTTGACATGTCAACAAGTGAAAGCTAAACAACAAGTTCCATCTGGATTGTTACATCCTATAGTAATACCACAGTGGAAGTAGGAGAAGATTACTATGGACTTCATCATGGGATTGCCAATGACAAGAAGTAAATATGATGCTGTATGGGTGTAGTGGATAGATTGACCAAGATAACTCATTTTATTACGGTTAAAATGGACTATTCATTGGATAGGTTAGCACAACTATATATAAATGAGATTTTGAGGCTACATAAAGTGCCAGTGACTATAATATCATATTGAGATCCATGCTATACTTTCAAATTCTAGAAGAAGTTGCAAGATGCTTTCGACACTTGGTTAGCATTCAATGCAACTTTCCATCAACAGACTAATAGATAGTCAGAATGAGTGATACAAGTACTGAAAGACCTATTACGTAGTTGTGTAATTGAGTTTAAAGGAAGTTGTGATCAATATCTATCATTAGCTGAGTTTACCCACAACAACAACTATCAGGCTAGTTTAGGTATGGCACCATATAAGGCATTATATCATAGACAGTACAAGACTCCACTTTGCTAGAGTGAAATAGGTGAGAGTAAATTTATGGGACTAGATTTGGTTAGAGATGTAGAAGAGAGAAAAAGTTATAAGAGATAGGTTAAAAGCTACCACTGATAGACAGAAGTCATATGTGGACTTCAAAAGAAGAGATATTGAATATGAAGTTAGTGATAGAGTGTTTTTAAAAGTATCACCATGAAAGAAGATTCTCAGATTTGGTACGAAAGGGAAATTGAGTCCAAGGTTCATTGGTCCATATGAGATCACAAAGCCTATGGGACCAATGGCTTATCAACTAGCATTGTCGTCTGAATTGCAGCAAATACATGATGTATTCCACGTATTGATGTTGAGGCGGTATCGATCTAATCCTTCACATGTCATATCTATAGAAAAAGTGCAAGTATAGCCATATTTGACATATGATAAGGAACTGGTACAAGTCTTAGCTAAAGAAGTCAAAAAATTGAGAAATAAGACCATACCACTAGTGAAAGTGCTATAGAGGCACAATGATATAGAGGAAGCAACATGTAAGAGTGAGGAACAGATGAAAATGTCATATCCACACTTGTTTTCCTTAGGTAATTTCTAGGACAAAATTTATTAAGAGGGGAAGAAATGTAACACTTGTGAAACTTAGTTTCATGAACAGTACATTCGAGCCATGAATAGCATTTTCGGGACATCGAGGCACTGTGTGATGATCAAAAAGGGCAAGTACTGCTTATAAAACTTTGACGGGTCATAAAAAAATTAAAACGAAATAATTAAAAGATTTAGCAGAACCAATAAATCATAATAGGATAAAAACTAATGAATAGTGATATTAGTTAGGTTGGTGCTAAGAATGGTCTAGGATGTTTCTGGATAAACTTTAAAATGGCATACTCTGAAGGTCAAAAATTCTAATGAGTCTATTGCAGAAAGAATTTTAAAATTCTGAGGTTATCTGATATTTATTTGGAATTTTTAGATTTTGTGAATGAATAGTAACCCAAGGTGACTATGGAATTTTGACCCAAAATTTTATGAGGCCTTAAATGGGTATAATCAAGAATTTTTGGCATTAAAAATATAATTTTTAGAGGTGTTGAAAAATTAAATTTGGAATTTCAAAGTTTAAATGGAAACAGAGAAGAAACAGTCGTAAAAATTATAATGCCCGTAAGTCTAAGTTTCATGAATAGTACCTCTGTGGCATTAATAGTGTTCCTAGTGGGTCGAGGCTCTTTCATAATGCCTAAAAAAGGGCGTATTAGTCATAAAACTTTGATGGGCCAAAAAAAGGACAAAATAAAATAATATAAAATTTTAGCAGAAAAAATAAATCATTTCGAATCAAGAACTGGTAAATAGTGATATAAAATGAGATTGTGTTGGGATAGCCCGGACAAATGCAAAAATACCATATCCTAAATCTCAAAAATTTTAATCTACATAATGGTGAAGGAATTTTAATTTTTTGATATTTATTTTAAATATTTTATTTTAGCAGGTGAATAGTGTCCTAAAGTTGACAGTGGAATTTTGACATGAAATTTTACGAGGGCCTAATAACACTAATCAAGGATTTTTAAAACTAAAATGAGTATTTTTAGAGGTCTAGAGAAATTTTTATAAATTTTTAAAATTTAAAAGAAAATCGAGAGAAAACATACCGTTAGACAGCCAGGTGTCACGATTTGAGCCATTCAACCACCCATATAAATAGGCCCACATATGTGAGAGTGTCAAATGTGTAGCCATCATCTTCTCCCCTAAATTCCCCAAAAATATAATGCCATTCCTACTCTCTGTCCTCTATTTTTCTTTATTTTCTCTCTCCTTCCACCACCAATTTTCACACATCACATATGGTTCTTAACCTCCATTGCCTTCTAAAATTAATTCTTCTGATAGAAATTAGAAAAAGTGGCTAGAAAAGGAAGAATTGAAAATTGGTGAATAGTGTCCATTTTTTGTGCAAGTGTTTTTAATCTAATTTTTATTTTTGCCTTAGGTAGTTTAAGGTATTCTAAGAAATCTTATGGATTTCTATTTTAATTTAGAGTTATGTAGGATTTTTAGGAATTTTTCTAAGGTAAAACTCTTTATGTTTAAGTCAAAGAGAGGGTGTTGAAGGAGAACCCCATCCAAGGCATTCAAGTGGTGGAGAAAAGGGTGTTTTAACACCTTAGGTATATGGAATTGATCCAATCTATATGTGTCATACGGTTATACATGAATGTGTGTGTGTGTACATGTGTATGGAAATGCCATTTCTTAGTGTTAGGCATGTAATTGATGTAAATAAATGGCATCATTGTGTTAATGGGATAAAAATAACATTGTATGCATGAATTAAGTGATAAAAACCAAGTGTAGGTGTATGCACTAAGTGTGACCAAATGAGGTACATAAATGGCATGGCATGTATACTCATATGTATAACATGTTAAGCATGACATTGACATGTAAATGATATGTACAAATTGTGCTAAGAATGTGAATAACATTAAAAAGATGTATGGAATGTTAGTTTAGAAAATAATGACCCAAATGGATGTGTAATGTGTACAAAAATAATGATTGGTAAAATGGTGATCATATGTGTCCAATTAGTTGGAATGAGAATGAGAAATGGTTCAATGGTGATTATGAGCTAAAATGAATGTAGAAATGAAGGATTTTGGATTGGTATGCTCAGTGTTATAGAAGGCATAATGTTAAGAAATGACTAAACGAATAGTAACTTATGCAAAAATGATCAAACGAATAGTAACTTTGCGACAAAATACATAAATTGAAAATTTGTATGGAATTGCATGTAAATTGAAAATAGATGTTATTATTGACATGAAATAAGGGGAAAGGTGATCAGTAATGCTATAAGTAAGTAATGAATAGTGTATTAGCCCATTAGTTAGACACTCATTAGATGGGTTGACTAGTTAAGTAGGGAGTTAGCAACTGCTAGGCAGGTTGGTCCTTTTGGGACCACTATAGTTAGATGTGATGGCGGGTGTAGCCGCCAAGGTTCTAAGGTTAAACCTTGCACACTAAAGTATTAAGAGGTCCACCTGAGCTGATCCCTCCTACACATTGGCTTTCTGTGGATATGGGGAGGTCCCACGGGGTTAATCCTTGCTATCCACTTGTGCTGCATTGGAGATGTTGATTTAGGGCATTAAGAACCATAAGGCTAATCCCTGCTATCATACTTGTAAATATTAGGAGGTCTATAGGCTGAACCTTGCTATCTACCAGTGTAGTATTAAGAGGTCTATAGACTAATCCCTGTTATCAGAAAAGGTAGGTGCGGCTACTAAGGCCCAAAATATGGGCTACTGCATAAGATAGATCTCGTTATTCGGTGTTTTAAAGTATAGTTTATTTGTTACGTGCTTAAATAATATTAACTTAATAATGATAATAGTATTTCATTATGAATAATAGAAATTGAGATATTACATGTATTTAAATAACTGAATTGCTTAATAGACTATAATTAATTACTTGCATAACAAGGCACCGTAAAGTAAAGTAAGTAACTGATTTGGTATAATAAACCTGAATAGACATGATTATAATGGCTATACATATGCATATATGAACTCATGCATGTGTTTACATTTATGAAATACCTTTATTGTGTCAATTCCATCATTAAGTGTATACTAAATATGTTGGTGTTCCAATGCAAGGCTATAGACGGAGTGGCAATCTAGCTTCATCAATGCAGTGTAGCTATTGTTGGGTTCCTGTGGGGGTATTTTTTGTACTCTTTTTGTTATGTTATAGTAACACTCAAGTATATATTGGGGCTAGAACTAGGTGGTGCATGTAGATTATGAACCTTTAGATAATTAAACTACATGTCTATAAAAACCTAATTTTGGTGGACATGTATATGCATGTATATGTTTCTTTTTAAATACTGTGGGTCTAAGACCCTCTTATTACTATGCGTTTGATATTGATGATGGTTAAGCAGACCATAAGGGACTAGGAGTTGAGGATTTAGACTGAGATGTTATATAAGTGCTTTTTGTGTAAGAAAAATTTTTGGTTTTTGACTCGGGTAGCCGTTATGCTACCCAATTTTTTGTAAAATGGATAATAAAAGTAAACTAGAGTTTTATCAAACTAAAATAGGCAGTAATATAAGGTTGTACCATATTAAATTCTAAATGGTCAAGATAGGTCAAAGAAGGTTAAAGTGTCATAAGTGTTAAATGAATGAACCCTAGGGTAATTTAAGGATGGGTAACCTACGGGAAGTGGCACACTTTGTCTATTTCCTTCGGGAATAAGTAAGGGGTGTTACATTTAGTGGTATCAAAGTAGGTTTAGGCATTCTTAGGCATACTATACATGAGTGCATGAGTCTAGGATTCTATATTTGTGTCAAAGCTACACTGCATGAAGCTGATAAGTTTTTCTATATGGTGATACATGATGAGTGAACAGACCCTGCCAAATCAAAGGGAAAAAGTGGCTAGCCATGCTTCTACCATTATCTATGGCCTAAAGGTGAGTGTAGCCACACTAGAGCCAAGTGGTACTACTCACTAGCCACCACCTTAGCCACAGCCTCAAGCTCAGGCCTCTCTAACCCTGTTGTAGTAGAATGTAGAGCTACTGAGACACATTGCTGCACTACCACCCCAACTAGCTCTAGCTCTCATACAACTTTCACTAGCTTTCTAGCATTTTAGAAAACTTCCTTAGAAAGGTTGAAGAAGCTGGGAGCAGTAGATTTCTTAGGTGTGAGGGAAGATGACACTGTAAGGGTGGAGCATTGCCTAGAGCAAACTATGACAATCTTAGACTAGTTAGAGTTGATAGAGGATGAGTGTCTTAAGTTTCTACTTCTCTTCTACAATAATTAGCTTTCCACTAGTGGGACACAATAAAGAAGAGGAAACAGTAGAAGAGATTACATGGGAGTATTTTTTGAAGGAGTTTCATAAGAGATACATCTCTAAGTCCTAGAAGGACAAGACGAGGTAGGAATTCCTAGACCTAAAATAGGGGCAATGGTCAGTGTTAGAATATGAGAAGGACTTCGCCTGTTTTTACAAGTATGATGAAGAGTTCATACCCACTAATGAGGACAAGTGTAAGAGGTTCGAGAAGGGCCTCAATGTTGAGCTGAGGATACAGATTGCTACCACTAAGATCAGGGACTTTCAGAGTTGGTAGTTGTAGCTTATGATATGGAGAACATGCTATAAGAAAAAAGAGAGTTGTTTTAGAAGAAGAAACCCTTTACTGTTGGTTAGATAAGTTTAGTTCTAAAAAGGGGGCAAAAGATAGAGGGAGTTCTAGCATGGTTAGCAATCTCAGAGACAGTCAGGACAATAGTCCTAGAGGCAGGCTCCACCTCAGAGGTTTGGTTAGGCTTTTCCTGCTAGGCCTCGACCATCACAGTAAGCCTTAAGTGCTTTGATGTCCATAACCAAAAGTGCTTCTCTGACATGTGGGAGTTGCTACAAGAGACACTAGGGTCAATATTGGTAGTACAGAAGATGAGAGTGCTTTGTATGGAGAGCCAAAGATCATTTCCAATGCGATTGTCCTCATAGACAATTAGATGCTGCACAAACTCTAGCATCAGCTACAATAGCACCTAGTAGAGGACTGAGGTAGCAAAGACAGGAGTAGCCCAGTGCCAGCTCAAGAATAAGATCAAAGATTAAAGTTCTAGCATGACAATATGCTATCTATGCCTTAGAGAATGCTAAAGCCCTAGACATTATTACTAGTATGTTCTTTTTATTTGATGTGCTTATGCTAGCATTAATTGATTATTGTTCCACACATTCTTATATTTGCACCACACAAGCATGAGATAGGGGACTAGAGCTAGAGTCTATAGACTTAGACATCCATATGAGTAATGTGATTGGGTAGATTGTGATGGTGAACATAGTTTATAGACATTGTCTAATAATCCAAGATTAAACTTCTTCAGTAGATTTGATTGAACTTCCCTTTCATGAGTTTGATATCATACTGGGTATGGACTAGCTATCAGAACATAAAGTAATGATTGATTGTGAAAGGAAAAGGTTGAGTCTACAATCAACCGATAGACAAGAGGTGATAGTTGCTGGAAAAAGGAGTTCGTTATCCAATATCATTTTAGCCATTACAGCTAAGCAACTCATAGGAAAGGGATATGAAGCATTCTTAGCTTTTGTGGTGGATACTAGTACCATAACACCTAGCCTTGATCAGATACCAGTAGTGTTTATATTCCCTGATGTCTTCCTAGATGAGTTACCAGGTTTACCTCCACATTGGGAGTTAGATTTTGAGATTGAGATATATCCTGGTATGAACCTAGTATTTATTACACCATACAAAATACCACCAGTAGAGTTGAAGGAGTTAAAGGTGTAGTTGTAGGAACTTTTGGATAAAGGCTTCATTAAGCCTAGTGTTTTACCATAGGGAGCACCCATACTATTTATGAAAAAGAAACACTAATCACTTCAGTTGTGTATCGATTATAGGCAATTGAATAAAGTAACAGTCAAGAATAAATATCTATTGCCTAGGATCGATGATCTCTTTATTTAATTACGGGGTACTAGTATCTTTTCCAAGATAGATTTGAGGTCAAGATATCATCTGTTATGGATTAATGAGAGTGACATCCCTAAGACTACCTTTAGGACATAATATGTGAATTATAAGTTCCTAGTGATGCCATTTGGGCTCACTAATGCCCCGGCTACCATTATAGACCTTATGAATTGGATCTTCAAGCCTTATTTGGATCAGTTTGTTGTGGTGTTCATAGATGATATCCTAGTATATTCCAAAACTCAAGAGGAATATGAGCAGCACCTCAAGATTGTGTTACAGACCTTAAAGGAGAGGTAATTGTATGCTAAGTTGACTAAGTGCGAGTTTTGGTTGGAAGAAGTAGCTTTTTTGGGTCACATTGCCTTAGTTGAGGGTATCATAATAGGCTAGAGCAAGGTTAAAGTTGTATTGGAATAGAATCCTCTAAGGAATGTGATAGAGATTTGAAGCTTCCTAAGATTGGCAGGATACTAACGGAGGTTTATGAAGAGTTTTTCAATTATTGCAGCTGCATTAACATGATTGATAAGAAAAGATGTGAGATTTGAATGGGATGATAAGTGTAAAGCCAGTTTTGATAAATTGAAAAGAATGTTGATAGAGGCTCCTATCCTTACTCAGCTAAAATAAGGGAAGGAGTTTATGATATACAGTGATGCCTCATATAACAGACTTGGTTATGTCTTGATACAAAAGGCAAGGTGATTGCATATGCCTCTAGGTAATTGAAGCCTCGTGAAAAGAATTATCCCAGATAAGATTTAGAATTGGCTACCATTGTGTTTGCATTAAAGGTATGGAGACACTAATTGTATGAAGAAAGGTGCTACATCTACACTAACTATAAAAGCTTGAAGTATTTGCCCATACAAAGAAAGCTAAAACTCAGATAATAGCGTTGATCGACTACCATCTAAGATAGGCAAACATGGTTATGGATGCTTTAAGTAGGAAGCTTATTGCAACCCTAAAAGCTTATGCATGCTAGAGGGGAGTACACAACAGACGATGTGATTTTTGCTAAAATACAGATTATACCTAACTTTATGCAGTAGATAAAGGAAACCCAGTTAAGATATGAGCATATGGTGCAAACCATAAGTAAAGATAAGAAGAGGAAGATGATAGGGTTTGAATTGGGCGATGATGGAAGTTTGTACTATCATAATAGGCTATGTGTACTAGAAGTGAATGGATTAAGAATGCAAATCTTAAAGGAAGCTCATAAAGATCCATATTCCATGAACCTAAGAAGTACAAATATGTATCTTAATTTGAAACCCCATCAATGGTGGCTAGGAATAAAGTGAGAAGTAGCTGAATATGTGGCCTAATGTTTGACATGCTGATAAATGAAAGTTGAACACCAAGTTCCTTCTAGATTGTTACACTTGATAGCAATACTAGAACAAAAATGGGAGAAGATAACCATGGACTTTGTAATGGGGTTGCCACTGACCAAAAGTAGATGTAATGCTATATGGGTGATAGTGGATAGATTGACAAAGATAGCTCACTTTATCCTAGTGAGGATGGATTATTCCTTAAAAAAGTTGGCTCGACTTTATATCAATGAGATCGTATGGTTACATGGAATACCAGTAGCCATTATATTATATTAAGACCTAAGATCCACTTCCAGATTTTGGAAGAATTTACAGGAAGCATTGGGTACTTGATTGACATGTAACATAGCATTTCACACTCAGATGGATGGACAGTCAGAATAGGTGATACAAGTGTTCAATGATATATTGCATAGCTATGCAATAGAGTTTAGAGGCAACTAGAATCAATACCTATCATTGGCTAAATTTGCATATAACTATAGCTATCAAGGTACCTTAAGAATTGCACCTTATAAAGCCTTATATGGGATAAGGTGCAAGACTCCAATTTGTTAGAGTGAAGTGGGAGAAAGTAAGATTATGGGATCCGACTTGATCAAAGATATAGAGGAAAAGGTTAAAATTATAAGAGATAGATTCAAAGCCACCTCAAACTAATAGAAGTTGTATGTTGATTTCAAATGGTAGGATATTGAGCATGAAGTCAATGGTCAAGTATTTCTGAAAGTGTCACCATGGAAGAAGATGCTTAGATTTGGTAAAAAGGGGAAACTCAGTCCCAAGTTCATTGGTCCCTATAGGATCATAGAACATGTGGAACCTTTGGTGTATAGATTGGCATTACCTCCTAACTTATAGCAGACCCATGACGTCTTCCATATATCAATATTGAGGCAGTATCGATCGAATCCTTCACACGTGATAGCTACAGAGGAGATATAAGTATAGCCAAACATGATATAAGAAGAAGAACAGATACAAATTCTAGCTAAAAGAAGTGAAGCAACTAAGGAACAAGTCAATCTCTCAAGTAAAGGTGCTATGGAGACACCACAACACAATAGAAGCTACCTAAGGGAGTGAAGAATAGATGAAGGCACAATATCCATATGTTTTTGTAACAAGTAATTTCAAGGATAAAATTTCTTAAAAGGAGAAGAATTGCAATGCCCGTAAGTCTATGTTTCATGAATAGTACCTCCGTGCCATGAATTGTATTCTCGCTAGGTCAGGGCACCTTTATAAGGCTTGAAAGGAGCATATTGGTCATAAAACTTTGACAGGCCAGAAAATGGACAAAATGAAAGAATTTAAAAATTTAACAGAACAAATAAATCATTCCGGGTCAAGAACTAGTGAATAGTGACATAAAAAGAGATTGTGCCAAGACAGCCCTAGGATGTGCTAGAATAGACTAGAAAATACCATCCCTTGAACCTCAAAAATTCTTTTCTACATGATGGTTAATTAATTTTAATTTTTTGAGGTGATTTTATTTTGAATATTTTTTTCAAGCGAGTGAATAGTAACCTAAAGTTGATACTGTAATTTTGACATGAAATTTTATAAGGGCCTTAATAACACTAATCAAGGATTTTTAAAAATGAAATGAGCATTTTTGAAGGTCTAGAGAAATTTCTGTGAATTTCTGAAGTTTAAAAGAAAATTGAGAGAAAATAGACCATTGGATCATCACGTGTCGCAATCTGAGCCATCCACCCACCCATATAAATAAGTCCACATATGTGAGAGTGTCATATGTGTAAGGCATCATATTCTTCCCCAAAATTCCCCAAAAATTAGTTGCCATTCTTGCTCTCTCTCTTCTATTTTTCTTCATTTTCTCTCTCCTCCCACCACTAATTTTTACACTTCACATATGGTTTTTGACCTCCACAACCTTTTAAAGTTAATTCTTCTGATAGAAATTAGAAAAAGAGGCTACAAAAAGTGGAACTGAAACTTGGTGAATAGAGCCCATTTTTGGTGTAAGGGTTTTTAATTTAATTTTTATTTTTGTTTTAGGTAGCCTAAAGTGTTCTAAGAAATTCGATGATTTTAGATTTCAATTTGGAGTTAGGTAGCATTTTTAGGAATTTTTCTAAGGTAAAACTCTTTATGTTTAGGTCAAAGAGAGGGTGTTGAAGGAGAACCCCATCCAAGGCATTCAAGTGGTAGAGAAAAAGGTGTTTTCACACCATAGTTATATGGAATTGACCCAATCTATATGTGTCATATGGTTATGCATGAATGTGTGTGTATATGTGTACATGTGCATGGAAATGCCATTTCTTAGTGTTAGGCATATAATTGATGTAAATGAATGGCATCATTGTGTTAATAGGGTAAAAATAACATTATATGCAAGAACTGAGTGATAGAAACCAAGTTTACATGTGTGCACTATGTGTGGCCAAATGTGGTACATAAATGGCATGGCATGTATATTCATGTGTATGGCATGTTAGGCATGACATTGAAATGTAAATGATATGTACAAATTGTACTAGGAATGTGAATAACAATAACAAGATGTATGGAATGTTAGTTTGGAAAATAGTGACCTAAATGGATGTGTAATGTGTACATAAATAATGATAGGTAAAATGGTGATCATAAGCATCCAATTTGTTGGCATGAGCATGAGAAATTGTTTAATAGTGATTATGACCTAAAACGGATGTAGAAATGAAGGATTTTGGATTGGTATGCTCAATGCTATAGAAGGCATGATGTCAGGAAATGACCAAATGAATAGTAACTTTACGACAAATGACATAAATTGAAAATTTGTATAGATTTGCATGTAAAATGAAAATAGATGTTGTTAAAGACATTAAATAAGGGGAAAGGTGATTAGTAATGCTATAAGTAAATATTGAATAGTGTATTGGCCAATTAATTAGATACCCACTAGATAGGTTGACTAGTCAACTAGGGAGTTAG
>CANXYI011309854.1:0-16735 GCA_948208565.1 Hura crepitans | reverse complement strand
ATAATGCATTGATGAAGGAATTTTAATTTTCGAAGGTCATTTGATATTTATTTAAAATTTCTTAATTATGTGAGTGAATAGTTGATCTAGTTCCCTCTGGAGTTTTGACCCAAGATTTTAGGGGTCCCATAATTTGGACTTTTGAGAATTTTTAGCATTGAAAGCATGAATTTTAGAGGTCTTGAACAATTAATTAGAATTTTTAAAGCATAAAATGAGAATTGGATTAATACAAATTGTTGGATCAATACGTGGTGTGATTCGTACTGCCTATATGTTTAATATAAAAGGGGGCACATTTGTGTATCTTTTTCTTCTCCCCTAAAGTGGTCG
This sequence comes from Hura crepitans, assembly GCA_948208565.1. Lineage (NCBI taxonomy): Eukaryota > Viridiplantae > Streptophyta > Magnoliopsida > Malpighiales > Euphorbiaceae > Hura > Hura crepitans. Next base: position 16,402 of record CANXYI011309854.1, on the reverse strand, counting down.
ATGCTACCCCTCTTCTACCTATTCCTCCCTTTTTCTTCATTCCTCTTTAAATTTCAAACCAAATCCTTTATTTTTTACATCAATCTTTGCCTCTATAGTCTCTTGAGTCTAATTCTACTAAAAGAATTAAAGAAAATTGCATGATTATAGAGTTTAGAGCACTTGATGAATAGTACTTAAATTAAGTGTAATTAGTTCTTTTCTAATATTTATTTTATATTTGGGTAGCACTAAGTGTGTAAAGAATATCCATGTGTTTAGTTTTCAATTTAGAGGTGTGTTTAGGATTTTTGAGAAATTTTTTAACCCTAAAACCTTTTATGCTTGTAGGAAAAGAGAAGGAATTATTGGAAGAAGGGCAAAACAAGCATCGAGGAAGTGCTTTAGAGTGCTTTGGAGTCCTAGGTAAGTGAATTTGATGTAACATGTGCTATATAGAATGTATGTGATTCATATGTGTATGTGTGAGTGTGTATGGAAATGGGACATTATGTGAATGTGTGTTTAATTGTATGTGGTGAGTGGGTGAGTGTAATGTGGTGAGTATATCAAGCTTGAATGTGTGGAGATTGCATAAAAAAGAATGTGTATATGTGTATGAGGTGTATGGTTAAATGGTGTCCTAAGGAAGAATGGGTGTGTGCATGTGTGAGTGACATAGAAATGGCATGTAAATGAGCTAATAAGTTAACAACAAGCATGATAGTGATGTGAGGTTAAAAGAAATGAGATATACACACTTATGTATGTAATGGCTGTGAGGTATGTGTATACTTGCGAGCTATTTAGTGGTAATTAGTGTTAATTGCACTTACAAACAAGTAAATGTGAGAATAGGATAACTAAAAATGAATGAAAGGAATTATGTGCATAATATCCTGATGAAATGTTATGGTAAGTGAGAAATGCAATGTGATATTACCTAAATAAGTTTGGGTAACCTAATATAGACACATAATTACATGAATGCGTAATAGTTATGAGCATATAAAATGGATCAAATGAATAGTAAACCTTAAGTTCTTAAGATACCTAAAGTAATGGCTGAGTGAATACAAGAATGGGTACGTAATTGGTATGGTGTCAATGAAAAGTGAATGAGTCAAGCATATGCGAAATAACCTAAAATAGTGGGTTTATATAATAATTAGACTTGGCCTATATTAGTTAGACCACCCATTAGATGCATTGATTAGTCAACTAGGGAGTTAGCAGCTACTAGGGGCCTTAGTCCACATAGATCATTGCCTATTTGTATGGCATGATAGGTGCAGCCATCGAGGTTTTAATTGTGACCCCTGCACACCTTGGGTATTGGGAGGTCTATATGGGCTAATCCTTACTACTTGTACTATATTGGATATTGGGAGGTTTGCATAGGTCAATCCGTGCTATCCATAAGAGCTGAGACTTGTGATATTGGGACGTCTAGTAAAACTAATCCCAGCCACTTTGGTATTCGGAGGTTCTTATGAATTGATCCCTACAATTGGCTATAAATGAGTAGGTGCAGCTACTAAGGCCCAAAATTTAGGCCACTACACATGTTGGATCCCATTATCCAATGTCTTAAAATGTAGTTTTTTTAGTATGGGCCTCAAATAAAATGAAAAGGTAAATGGATGCAATATTAAGATTGTAGTAATATACTTCAATTAGAATAAATATGGATATAAAGGTAAGATCTAAATAGCCTAAATGATGATACATTATAAGATGTTATAAATTAGATTTAAGGTTAAATGACTGACTCATAATTGGAATTATGAATGAGGCATAATTGGAATTGTAATCATGACAAGCATGTATAACAAAAATGGGTTTGCATGGTGTGTGTTGCATATATGTATGATACAATTCATGTTACATTAAATTCACCACTGACTGTATACTCGGCATGTTGGTGTTCCTGATGCATAGGTAGAAGATAGTAGAATACTATTTAACCTCAACTTACAGTGTAGTTGCTAGTCTCTTTTTGGGTATATGTTCTAACACTTTTGTATTTGTAATAGATAGGGGCACTCATGTATATAAGGTCAAGGCATAGTTATGTAAATTTGTTATATGCTAGCTTTGACATATCTTAGTCTATAATTATTAAAGTAGGTTGCACACAATGTTCATATATATAAATGTGTGCTACCTAATGATATGTGAGTTGAAACCTTGTATGTGATTGTTGATATTGAGATGAATATCTAGGGGACTAAAAGGCTCTAGGATGTGTGAGATGACTATGACCGATCATAGAAGTGTTTTTCCATAGGTTAAATTTTTGGTTTTTCACCCTGGCAAGCTATTATGTTGCCAAGATTTCTAGTAAAAAGGTTTTATTTGAAATTGTATGATAATGTGGTTAATATAGATAAACATAGTAATAAGAAAGTAAACTAAGATAAATCAGATGAAAATGATCTAAAAATAATAATAGAATTGTTAAGGCAGTGATAGTTAAATGAGTACCTGGTCAAGGTAGAATAAGGATGGATGACCTACTAGGAAGGTAGCATTCCTTATCTAGTTGAGCCAAAAGATTTGGTAAGGAGTGTTACATTAGGTGGCATTAGAGTGGGTTTAGGTGTTCCTAGGTGTAGTGTACATGACTGCCATTGATTAGGGTTTTGTGTCAGTTCTATGTCAAGTAAAGCTACACTATTTGAGCTAATTATTTACTCTTTTATAATGAATCACAATGAGTGAACAGAGCCTACTAGAGTAAGAGGAAGAGATGGCAAGTCATGCCCTAATGATGATATAGGGACCAACGAGCTTAGCTACTCCAGTATCGAGTGATGTAACATGCCAGGCACAAACACACACTTTACCTGTGTTGCTGTAGCATATTGTTAACCTATTAAGACATACCACTATAGTAGTTGCTCCAACACCAGCCCTAGCATAGGCCCTATAGCCTATGGTATTGCAGAAGATATATCTGGAGAGAGTGAAAAAGATGGGGGCCTTAGACTTTATGAGAATTGTATAGGATGATGCTACTAGGGCTGAGTACTACTTGAAGCATACAGTTAAAATTTCACAGTAGTTAGAGCATACACCCGATGAAAACTCGAAATGTGCCACCTCTCTTCTCTAAGAAGAAACATTTCATTAATGGGACTCAACTCAGAAGAAGAGAGAGCTACAGCGGATGTAACTTGAGATTTCTTCCTCTAAAAATTAAAAAAAAAGGTATATTTCAAAGATGTATTTAGACAAGAAGAGATAAGAGTTTTTAGATTTAAAGCAAGGGTGAAGGTCAGTGTCCAAGTATAAAAAGGGCTTTACTTGATTCAGTAGATATATAAAGGAGTTTTTACCCATTGAGGAAGAACACTGTAAGAGGTTTGAGAAAGGCCTCAATGTAAAGTTGAGAATATAGATAGCCACTTCAAAAATCCAAGATTTCTCCTCCCTGATATCAATAACTTACATGATGGAGGAAATGGTGAAAGAGAAAAGGGAGATCTTCCAAAAGAAGAGGCCTTTCACTTTAGGGCAAGTTAGTTCAGCACCTAAAGTAAGTAAAAAGTAGAGGGGCACTTAGGCCCAACATCAATCCTTGAGATAAAGCCAGACTTAAAGGTTAGGTTAAGGATCTCAATCTAGGCCTTGACCACTACAATAGGCCACTAGTGCCCTAGTATCGATAGCCCAAAGTGCACTTTTAGTATATGGGACATGCAATAGGAGACACTAGGGCATTTATTGGCAAGTGATGTAAGGGGAATGCTTCATTTATGGATCTAGAGACTCCTACCAAAAGGATTTCCCTAAGAAGTAGACAAATGCTACCTAATTTCAAGCTTATTCTCTAACACTAAGTAGGGGTCAGAAGGAGAGCAGGAATGATAAGTTAGGTATAAGTAAGAGGATAAGATTAAAGGCTCAAGCACTAACATGCCAATATGCTATTTGAGCTCGAGAGAAAGCTAAGGCATCCGATGTTATTGCTAGTACTTTCTTTTTACTTGATTCGTATGTTTTAGCATTAATAGATCTAGGATCTACCCATTCATACATTTGTAATACATAAGCATGGGATAAGGGTCTAGAACTTGAGCCCATGGACATAGACATCTTAGTTAGTAAGCTAATTGGATAATATGTGGTAGTGAATAGAATTTATAGAGGTTGTCCTCTAGTAGTTTAGAATAGTGTATTTCTAGTAGACCTTATTGAGCTCATATTTAACAAATTTGATGTCATTTTGGCTATAGAAAGGTTATCAAAACACCAAGCAATGGTTGATTGTGAACAGAAAAGGCTTACACTCAAAACAGCTAATGGAAATGAGGTGACAGTAGTTGGTGAATGGAATTCCTTACCTAATATCATTTCAGCTATTGCAGCGATGTGATTAATCTAAAAAGGATGTGAGGCTTACTTGGCCCATGTGGTTGATACAAGTGAAATAGAACTAAGCCTCAGCCAAATACCAGTGGTGTTAGAATTTCTTAATGTGTTCCTAGATGAAATGCTAGGACTACCACTAAAATGGGAACTTAACTTTGAAATTGAAGTGTATCTTGGTATCACTCCTATATCTATTACTATATATTGGATGACACCTATAAAATTAAAAGAGTTGAAGGTGTAGTTAAAGAAATTGTTAGATAAGGGCTTTATCAAGCTAACTACTTCACCATGGGGAGTACTAGTATTATTTTTAAAGAAGAAAAATAAGTCACTTCAACCATGCATTGATAATAGACAACTAAATAAAGTAATCATCAAGAATAAGTACCCGTTGCCAAGAATTGACAACTTTTTTTTATCAACTTAAAGGTGCCAGTGTGTTCTTTAAAATTATTTTGAGATTAAGATATAATCAGTTGAGGATCAAGGAATCTGATATCCTAAAGACTACTTTTCGAACTAGATATAGGCATTATGAGTTCTTAGTGATGCCTTTTAGATTGAATAATGCCCTGGCAGCCTTCATGGACCTCATAAATAAGATCTTCAAGCCTTACTTGGACCAATTTGTCATAGTCTTTATTGATAACATTCTAGTATACTCTAAGAATAGGAAAGAACATGAGCAACATCTGAGGATCATGTTACAAACCCTAAGGGAAAAATAGCTATATGCTAAGTTGAGTAAATGTGAATTCTAGTTGAATGAGGTAGCCTTCTTAGGCCACATAGCTTCAATAGAAGGCATTAGGTTTAACCTAAGTAAAGTCAAGGTAGTGTTAGAGTGGAAACCTCTTAGGAGTGTGACAAAGATCTAAAGCTTCTTAGGATTAGCTGGCTATTACAAGATATTTGTGAAGGGCTTTTCCATGATTGCAGTCCTGATGACTCGATTATTGTGAAAGGAAGTGAAATTCATTTGGATGATAAATGCTAGGCAAGTTTTGATAAATTAAAAGTGATGGTTATTAAAGCTCCTATCGTTACTTAACCAGAGCAAGGGAAAGATTTTGTGATTTATAGTAATGTATCATATAATAGGCCTGGATATGTTCTTATACAAGATAGGAAGGTAGTAGCTTATACCTTGAGGCAACTGAAGCTATATGAATGGAATTATCCGACTCATGATTTGGAACTAGTTGTTATTATGTTTGCATTAAAGTTATGGAGACACTATTTATACAGTGAGAGATGTTACATCTATACTAATCATAAAAGCTTGAAATACCTCTCTACACAGAAAGAGTTGAACCTGTGATAGTGGAGATGGATAGAACTAATAAAAGATTATAATTGTTTAATCGATTACCATATGGGAAAGACTAATGTAATAGTTAATGCCTTGAGTTAGAAATTTATAGCTACTATGCAAGCAATGAACATTAGGATTGAATATCCTAAGGATCATACAGTTTTAGTGGAACTACAAGTGAAACTTGACTATATGAAATAGGTGAAACAAGCACAAGCTTAAGATGAATATCTTATATAGATGATGGGTAAAGTCAAAGAGGGGAAGACCCTAGAATTTAAGTTCAATGTAGATGGTTGCTTATACTTTCTTAACAGGCTATGTGTACTTAATGTTGAAGAAATGAGAATATAGATCCTAAAGGAAGCATATGACACTCCTTATGGTATGCACCTAAGGAGCATAAAGATGTACCTTGATTACAAGTGGCTAGGAATGAAATGAGATGTAGATGATTATGTAGCATAATGCCATACATGTTAACAGGTGAAGGATAAACATCTAGTTCCTTTTGGATTGCTGCACCTAATAATGATCCCAAAATAGAACTGGGAGAAGGTCACTAGGGATTTTGTGATAGGATTACCTATGATAAGAAGTATATGTGATATGGTATGGGTGATTATGGATAGACTGACCAAAATAGATCACTTTATTTAGGTCAAAATGGACTATTCCTTAGAGAAGTTGGCATAGTTATACATAGAAAAAATCATGAGATTGCATAGAGTGCCACTTGCTATTATTTTTGCTCGAGATCCCCGATTCACTTCTAGATTTTAGAAGAAGGTGCAAGAAGCTTTAAACACTCACCTCACTTTTAACATAGTTTTTCGTCCATAAACAGATGGATAATCAGAGCGGGTTATACACATACTGGAAGATATGCTGCGTAGTTGCACTTTTAAGTTCAAGGCAAGTTGGGATCAATACTTGCCTTTACCTAAATTTGCTTATAATAACAACTATCAATCTAGCCTAGGCATAGCCCCTTATGAGGCTTTCTATTGCAGAAGGTGTAAAACTTCTCTTTGTTAAAGCAAGGTGGGTGAAAATAGACTTATGGGACTTGACTTAGTCTAAGATGCTGAAGGGAAAGTTAGAATTATCAAGGAAAGGTTAAAGGCCACCATTGACAGATAGAATTCACATATTGATTTAGAATAGAAGGATATCAAATATGAGGTCGGTGAAAAGGTATTTCTCAAGGTATCTCTATGGAAGAGAATGCTTCAGTTTGGCAAGAAGGGAAAATTAAGTCTAAGATTCATTAGCCCACATGAAATTATAGAATGCATGGGACCAGTGGCTTATCGATTGGCTCTACCACTAGAATTGTAGTAGATTCATGATGTATTCCATGTCTCAATACTAAGCTGATATAGATTTGACCCTTCTTAAGTGATATCCATAGAGGAGATCTAAGTACAACCATATCTTACTTATGAGGAAGAGCAAGTGCAAATACTAGCTAGGGAAGTCAGAGAGCTGAGGGATAACTATACTGCCAGTTAAAGTGCAATAGAGGCACCATAATATTGAAGAGGCCACCTAGGAAAGCAAAAAGCAAATAAAAGCCTAGCATCCTCATTTATTCTCACAAGGTAAATTTCGAGGATGAAATTTCTTAAAAGGAGAAGGATTGTAATGCCTAAGAATCTTAGTTTAATAAATAGTACATCTCGAGGGATGAATAATGTCTTTTGAGTATTTAGGTATTCGAGGCACTATATGTTGATTGAGGGGGGAGTACTAGTTATAAAACATTGACGTGCAATAAAATAAAGAAAATAAAATAATTAAAACTTTTAGCAAAATCAAAAAATCATTTCATGCTAAGATCTAGTGAATAATGACTTTAGTTGGAATTATACTAGGACATGCCTAGGATATGCCCAGATGGACCTAAAAATAAAATACCTTTAAAGCCAAAAGTTCCAAATAATCCATTGGTGAAGGAATTTTAATTTTCTAAGATTGTTTAATATTTATTCAGAATTTCTTAAATACCCGAGTGAATATTTAACCTAGTTCCCTTTGGAGTTTTAACTCGAGATTTTAGAGGTCCCTTACTTAGGGCTTTTGAAAATTTTTTGCATTAAAAGCATGAATTTTGGAGGTCTTGAATAATTAATTTGAATTTTTGAAGCATAAAATGAAAATTAAATTAATACGGATCGACACATGACGTAATTCAAAGCATATATAGGTTTAATATAAAAGGGCCACATGTGTGGAGTTGTCATATATGCCACCCTCTCCATCTTTTTCCTCTCCCCCAAAGTGGCCGACACAACCCCTCCTTAACCTCACCCTCTCTTTTTCTTCATTTCTCCCTAAATTTTAAGCTAAATCCTCCATTTTTCACATCAATCTTTGCCTCCACAGTCTCTTGGTCTAATTTTACTGACATAATTAAAGAAAATTGCATGATTGTGGAGTTTGGAGCACTTGATGAATAGTGCTCAAATTGATTGTAAGTGGTTTTTTTCCAATTTTTATTTTATATTTGGGTAGTACTAAGTGTGTAGAGAATATCCATATGTTTACTTTCCAATTTAGAGGTGTGTAAGATTTTTAAGGATTTTTTTAACCTTAAAATATATTATATTTGTAAGAAAAGAGAAGGAAGTATTAGAGGAAGGGTAAAAGAAGCATTAAAGAAGTGATATAGAGTGCTTTAAAGTCCTAAGTAAGTGAATTTAATGTAACATGTGCTATATAAAATGTATGTGTTTCATATGTGTATGTGTGAATATGTATAGAAATGGGACATTATGTTTATGCATGTGTAATTACATGTGGTGAGTAGGTAAGTGTAATATGGTAAGCATATCAAGCTTAAATGTGTGGAGATTGCATAAGAAATGAATGTGTGTGTGTGTGAGTGAGGTGTATGGCCAAATGGTGCCTTAAGGAAGAATAGGTGTGTGCATGTGTGAGTGACATAGAAGTAGCATGTAAATAAGCTAACAAGTTAATGGCAAGCATGATAGTGATGTGAGATTAAAAGAAATGAGATGTGAAAGCTTGTGTGTGTATGCTTGTGAGGTGTATGTTGTGAGGTTTAATGGTAATTGCTATGAATTGTGCTTATAAACAAGTACATGTGAGAATGGGATAACTAGAAATGAATGAATGGAATTATTTACATAATGTGTTGATAAAATGTTATAGTAAGTGAGGAAAGCAATGTGATATTACCTAAATAAGTTTGGGTAACCTAATATAGACACATAATTACATGAATGCCTAATAGTTATGAGCATATAAAATTGACCAAATGAATAGTAAACCTTAAGTTCTTAAGATACCTAGAGTAATGGCTGAGTGAATATAAGAATGAGTATGTAATTGGTATGGTGTCAATGAAAAGTGAATGAGTTAAGCACGTGCCTAATGACTTAAAATAGTGGGTTTATATAACAACTGGAGTTGGCCTATATTAGTTGAACCACCTATTAGATAGGTTAACTAGTCAACTAGGGAGTTAGTAGCTACTAGAGGCCTTAGTCCACATGGATCATTTCCTATTTGTATGGCATGGCAGGTGTAGCTACTGAGGTTTTGAATGTGAGCCCTTATACCTTATGTATTGGAAGGTCAATATAGGCTTATCCTTACTACCTATACTATTTTAGATATTGGGAGGTCCACACGGGTTGATCCCTATTATCCATATGAGCTAAAACTTGTGATATTAGGTGGGCCCACAGGGCTGATCCCTACTGTTGGGAGGTTTAGTAAGACTAATCCTTGCCACTCCTGTATTGGGAGGTTCTTATGAATTGATCCTTACTGTTGAGTGGAAATCGCTAGGTGCAGCTATCGAGGCCCAAAATATGGGGCACTGCATATGTTGGATCTCATTATTTAGTGTCTTAAAATCTAGTATTCCTAGAATAGGCCTAAAACTGAACAAAAAGATAAATGGATGCAATATTAAGATTAGAATAATATACTTCAATTGAAATAAATATGGACGTGAGGGTAAGATCAAAATAGCCTAAATGATAATACATTATAAGATGCAATAAACTGGATTTAAAGTTAAGTGACTGACACATAATTGGAATTATGAATAAGGCATAACTGGAAATGTAATCACGACAAGCATGCATAACCAAAAAGGTTTTGCTTGGTGTGTGTTGCATATATGTATGATACAATTCATGTTACATTAAATTCACCAATGAGTGCATACTCAGTGTGTCAGAGTTCTCAATGCACAAGTAGAAGATAGTAGCTTATTGTTTACCCTTAACCTATAATATAACTACCAATCTCCTTTTATGTCTATGTTTTGACACTTTTGTATTTGTAATAGATAGGGCCACTCATGTGTTTAGAGTCAGGGCCCAGTCATGTAAATTTGTTATATGCTAGCTTTGATATATCTTGGTCTATAATTATTAAGATAGTTAGACACAATGTTTATATATCTAGATGTGTGTTGCTTGATGATATGTAAGTCTAAAACCCCTTTATGTGATTATTGATGTTGAGATAAGTATCTAAGGGACTAGAAGGGTCTAGTACATGTGAGATGACTATGATTGATCATAGAAGTGTTTTTCCACAAGTTAAATTTTTAGTTTTTCACCCAAGCAGTCGTAATGCTGCTGAGATTTCTAGTAAAAAGGCTATGTCTAAAATTGTCTGATAATGTGGTCAATATAGATAGACACATTAATAAGAATGTAAACTAAGATAAATCTAATGAAAATGATCTAAAAATAATAAAAGAATTGTTATGTCAATGATAGTTAAATGAGTACCTAACGGATGTAGAATGAGGATGGGTGGCCAACTAGAAAGGTAGCATTCCTTATTTCGTTGAGACAAAGGATTATGAAGGGGGTGTTACAGTTCAGCTAACAAGGCTTCATCTTTTTGAGATTGCAATTGGGCATTCATTGCCTTTAGTTTACATAGAAGCTTTTGCCTTAAGGCATCTGCCACCATATTCCCCTTACCAGGATGGTAGTCGATTAGGCAATCATAGTCTTTAATCAGCTCCATCCATCTTTATTACCTTAGGTTTAATTCATTTTAGGTAGGCAAGTGTTTTAAACTCTTATTGTTTGTGTAGACATATCACTTTTCACCATATAAGTAGTGCCTCCATTTTTTCAAAGCAAAAACAAAGGCTTCTAATTATAGGCTATGAGTAGGATAGTTTTTTCAAGGGGTTTCAACTGTTTGGATGCTTAGGCCACTACTTTACCATGCTGTATTAACACACACCTAAGTCCGTTATGTGAAGCATCATTGTAGACAACAAACTCCTTCCCTAGTTCTAGCAATGTAAGTATTAGAGCTTCTGTCAACATGGCCTTTAACCTATCAAAACTCTTTTGGCATTTCTAATCCTAGACAAATTTCACATCTTTTCTCAATAGACACATAATGGGAGCTGCAATCATGGAAAATCTATAAGTGGATAATATCTGTGCCCTTAGCCACTATCACTGCAAGTAGCTTATATGGCACTGGTGCAGAGCTATAAGCTATTGCATATCTACATAATATCCCTCTTTGGCATGCCAAAGCTATTGGACCCTGGGTTCTCTAAGGTTACCATAGGCTCTAGGCTTTTAATTTTATTTCCTTAGGCTAAAGCTATAATGAAAAAGTGAATAATGATCCTATCCTCCTAAGGTATTAGGTTATCTAAGTCTACCTTATTTCATTTTTATATACTACTATTCTTACGAGTTATGTTATAAGTAATGCTTTTAACATAACAAGTTCTTATCCAAGGAACTTCCTTAATCTTATAACCTGGGTTCCCCTATTTCTGTTAATGCATTGTTAAGGTACTACCTATATCTTATTCTTTTGTCTTCCTAAAATGACTCTATGTGTTCCTTAGTAAATGTTAATAAACTTTATAAGTACGTAGCTAGGGCAACTGAGGCACTCAAGGAGCCATGTACAACTATACAGGGTACCTTAATCTATTATATAGCTCATATAGTGTGTGAGCTATGTCTATTGGCTCCAAACATGCTACTCCTACCTAAGCATTTAAAAGTGTAGATATGATTACTATGTTCGATAAGATGTGCATTGTGGAATGAACATAAACATGTTGTTCATACATAAATGCTTACAAGTGTTGATATAATTACTATGATACTTAAGATATGCAGTAAACAAATTTGTAAAACATAGTTGCCATAAAAATAGTTTATTGAAATTAAATAACTTTAAAAGGAGTAAATACTTTATGTGGTTCAAAGGTAAGGGAGCATATACCTTTTCACTGAGTAAGAATAAATTACTTGATGAATGATTTATAATGAAGGTATTTGATTTATTTCACTTTGCGTGATCTACATTTAAATTAAAGTTCTTTTAGCTTTTTTTAACCTTTAAAATGGAACACGTCATGTGAGTCCTTCTTTATATTTACCTAACACTTATGACATGACATCCCGTTCTTACTACCTATATTACCATTCATTTACAACCGCATCATAGGCTATACTTCATCTTATCATAGCCTATATTTGTGCTCAACCCCTAATAATGTATGTTATTTGTCTTATGTCCACGTGAAATGCTTCTCTATGATATTTACTCTTTTTCACCTAGCATATAGGAGCATTTTGAAGAATAATGCTTGTGTTGCAATGAGTTAGACTGCTCATTGCATAAAACATGTGATTAGTTTAATTTCCTTTAATTCCTATGGAATGTGCTACACATGAATATAAATTCCACTTTCTTCCTTAGATAAATATTAAAGTTTCACTTCCAACCTTATTTTATAACTTACAAACATCTATCACTTAACTAGTGCATTATTTTAATTAAATAATAAGTGGTTTTTGTGTGATGTAAATTGCATTTTGCTTATCTCGAGACACATATAATCCCATACAATGGTTATCTTAAAAAATTATAACTTACTTATTCTTCTCAATCACTTAACCTGCATGCATGACTTCTAGGACTGTCTTTAGGTGTTTACTCATATAAATATCATACTTATATTGTCGCACCTATGAATAACCTAAGAATGACATATACTCTTCTATCAAAATTACTTAACACATGTGTTTAACCATTTTAGATACATATAATTCCATAGCATCATCTTAATCATTATTTCCATTACACCTCTATATTTCTTAATTAAATACATTTACCACACTTCCTGACATACGTATTCCATTTAGCTTTCCCTAAAAAACAAGTTCAATTATATTCTAACTAGGCATACCCATAGTCCTTCTATTGTTACATAGTAATATAAGCATATAAAATTGTTGAATCCTTACAACTTAGAATATACTTCATGCTAGCAAACTATAGTCTCCCTCTACTAGCAATTTTGCTACCCTATTGACTACCCTATAAGATTTATTACACTAACAAATCTTTATTAGTTTATTCATATGGGGTTTCTCAATCCTAACATATTTATTGGTTTGGTCATAACAACTATGTTGTTTGCTACCATTCTTTGTTCCCTTCATTTTATCATGTATTAGGCTTGCTATTCTTTTCCTATTCCTTTAACCCCATTTACCTATTCATTCCTAAAAACCACTACAGGCCCAAATGCTACAATTCTACAAGCACTCTTTTAACGAATTATTGATTTCCCCTATTCACTCCAAATGATCCCCATTCTCTAAAAAAAATCTATAAAGCTTACTACTTAACTTGAACATCCCCTTGAAACCCTTTTGCCTAATTAATCTTTTAGCTATTACCTTACATTTACAATTTTGCAAATCCTTTACCTCTTACCCCTTATGGTTCACCACTAGCTTTGCTACTCAACACCCAACATATTAAACTACTTATAGACCTCACCAACTACCAAATTTATATAAGCTATTAATAAGAGCCATTGACTCAAAATTCCAACCTAAAATTAAGTTTGCTATCTTAATTTGAGTTCCCTTAGTATTTTTATACATTTTCTATAACAACATGTATAAATTCTATCATTTTACATAGCCAGCACAACTTATTCAACACAATTGTAAATGAGTAAATACCTAGTCAGAACTGCAAAGAGCCAAATATCTATGTTTAACCCCGAAAATTTACTAGAATTGCTATTTTCAATAGAAGAATTATTCTACTTGCTCTTGATTTGAATAGGTTAATTTGATATCTATCATTTACTATCCCTTTTACTATCAATAACACCCTCTCTCAGTGTCTGCCTCTATTTTCTCTCTCTCTCCCATTCACTTATTGAATTTAGGTGACCACTTCTCTTTATACCTTATATGTGTTCTATAGTAGTTAGTTGCCCTGCTGCAATCATTGTTGAAACACCAACTGCTTGTGGCTAGCAGCAGCAGCTACTATGCCCTGTGTGCACTAGAAGTAGCACTACCTTACTGCAACAGTAGTGGTTGCTAGATGTTGTCCACTCCTTCCCTCTATTGTAATTTCTATATTCACCATGCTCTATTGGTGGACATAACTTCTCCTTTCTCTCCTCTTTTGGTTTTTGTTATTATTCTCCCTTTTTTTAGCACTTAACAGTAAAGCAAGGAAGAACCCTTTGGTAACTTATTGGTACTATTGAAATTATAACCCCTTTAAGTTCTTAATTTTTTTTCCAATTTAAAAATAAAAAAAATTCAATCCTTTAAATTTTAATTTAATTCTCCCTTTTATTATTTGTTAAGTTTCTATTTAAATTAATTATTAAGCAAACCTTTTGTTACTATTTTTCTCAATGGCTTCCTTATTACTCCTCAGCAATCCTTATATATTTATACTTATAAAATGGTTATCTCTTTATAATGCACTCGCATACTAAATTTCTAGGGTATATGTACTTATTATCCAAATTGAGACTTTACTCAACTCAATTAGATTATATGAATCGTTAGGGTGTTACAATTCTCCCCCACTTAGGCTATTTCGCCTGCAAAATAGATTTGCAATTCTTATGATAACAACTAAGGATGTCATCACTTCAGGATCTCTTCAGTTTCCTATCTAGCTTTCTCTTTACTTCTGTGTAATGTTCTACCACCCCTCCTTAATATATCTTTTAGCACTTATATCTCAGTTTATGAAAGTATTACCATTCAAAAGTACTATTGGATACTCAGAGTTTTATGAATCCCTTACACATATTTGAAGGTAGGTTATGGGTCCTTATATAATACTATGAAAGAAACCATCCTGAGTGATTGTACTATCTCATTTACATGTAGTCCTATTAGTTTGTTACCATGCTAGGTTTATTCTTATGTGTTCTCCATACATATGAAAATTCTATTTATTGTACCATTATTGTTACCAATATTCTATTCATGATTTAGTATTCATGAGTTGTGTACAACCCACCGTACTAGAAATCACTCACATTTACATAAAAGCTATTGATTCCTTTAAGAGCTTAGTATTATAAACTAGATTTTTGCCTATTTCTACTCATGTTTTTCTAATGCACTATTTGCACTTTATATTTTGTGTGTTTTATGTATAGCATTTCTAATCTTTTAATGTCATTCCTTTACAATTACCTAATTACATGAAGTGCCTTGGCCATTAAAGTGACTGATAAGATGTTTGATCTCTGACCTAACATACACACACACACTGCTTATACATAAGTGTTGATACAAAAGGACATAATCATTGTTATATCTATGATATGCACCCTGAGATAAACATGCTGCTTATGTGTAAGTGCTCAAGAATGCACATATGCTTAACATAAGGCTATGAATATGTAAAATGAATAAGTCGATAAAATAAGTGCATTTGTCATACCAAAAGCAATTTATTAAGTTTAACTATAATTAAATAGCTTGAAAGGACTAATTCTATTGATGAGGCTAAGAGATAAGGGAGTACAGTTTGTATGTTCGACTCTAACTACTAGTTATTGAGTTCGAGCTTCCCCTTTCATACTCATTGCCTCAATCCATCTATATGTATACTTATAACTAAGGCTTCTTTTAATAATAAAAATGTGTCTTGTGACTAAGCTAAAACTCAGCTTCTAGCTAAATGCTCAATTTAAGAAAAAGAGAAAGATGATGCTAGAGTTTTTACATACCTAGCTTATGTATTTAACTTATGTTTCCCAAATAAACTACCAAACTAATATGTCCTTGTAAGGCATTCTATCCAAGTATGGCATATGTACTAACACATACATGTTAAATATTTAGAATCGTTCACATATACAAAAACCATAGATTTAGAGACTATCCTATATGAAACTTCATGTCTTGATACAAAATAAATAAATAAATAAAAATAACATCTAAGGTAACTTAAAATAAACCACTTACTTATTATTCTCCTTGGGTTATGGAAGCTTGATGTGTATATAAGGATAACCTTCTCCCATAAGTTAACAGTTTTGCTAGAATCATTACTTTTAATTCAACTTAAACATGTATGCATGCATGTGATATATATATATATATATATATATATATATGTTATTTAACTCGTGATTTAAAATCTTAGGATCATTGACCATGCTCTTATACCACCAATGTAACACCTTATTCATAAATCCCTTTTAGGTAACAAATGAGAGTGTTACTACATGAAACTAGACTTAGACCTGCTACGATAAGATTCACCTGCCTAAATAAAGCACCAGACTAGTTAAGCATGACAATGAATTCCACTTGCATAGAAGTATTTCATAAATTAACACATGGCTTATGGCAAAACTCTAATAGCATAATGGCTCTCTGGAGGCCAACTAAAAATTTCCAC
>CANXYI011309728.1:0-20971 GCA_948208565.1 Hura crepitans | reverse complement strand
AATTCCACCCACAAATCCATGGCTAATCAGAACGTGTGATCCAAGTGCTAGAAAATATGCTAAGAAGTTGTGTCATTGAATTTAAAGGCAATTGGGATTAGTACTTAACTTTAGCAAAATTTGTATGCAATAATAGCCATCAGGCAAGCTTAGGAATGGCACCATATGAGATTTTGTATGGAAGAAAATGCATAACCCCATTGTGCTAGATAGAACTAGGTGAAAATAAGTTAGTAGGGCTAGATTTTTTTAAAGATGCAAAAGAAAAAGTTAAAATCATCTGAGATCAATTGAAAGCAATGACAGACAAATAAAAATCATATATAGATTTGAAAAGGAAACTAATCAAGTATAAAGTTGCAAATAAAGTCTCCTGAAGGTATCACCTTAGAAGAAAATACTCCCCCAAGATTCATTGGTTTATATGAAGTCATTGAATATATAGGGCCAATGGCCTATTGATTGGCATTACCTCTATAACTATAATAGATTTATGATGTCTTTTATGTTTTAATTCTAAGAAAATATAGATCAGACCCTTCACATGTACTTTCAATAGAAGAGATAGAAGTACAGCTAGATTTGTCATATAAAGAAGAACTAGTCCAAATCTTAACAAATGAGGTAAAGGAGTTGCACAACAAATAGTCCCATTGGTAAAAGCACTATGGAAACATCATGGTTTATAGGAAGTAACCAAGGAAAGTGAACAATAGATGAGGGAGCAATACCCATAACTATTTGAATTAGGTAAATTTTAAGGATGAAATTTCTTAAGAGGGGAAGGAATTGTAATACATGAAAACTCCAGTGTCATGAATAGTACTTGTTGAGGCATGAATAGTGCTTCTTGAGGAACTAGGTCACACGGAGGTGGCCAAAAGGGAGTACTAGTCATAAAACTATGATGAGCAAAATAATGATGAAAATAAAGTTATTTGCACTAACCACTAAACCACTAAAATTTTCCACGGCAATATCAAGTGAATAGTGACCTAAGTTTATGTCGAGTTATAAAATGGTCGAGATGTGCCTGGACTAAAATGAAAAAAACATTACTTGAAGGTCAAAAATTCCAAATGGTCTAACAGTGGTGAAATAAGAATTTTTAAATATCAGTCAGTATTGTATTTGAATTTCTTAAAAATGTGATTAATTAGTTAACCTAGTTCCCATTAGATTTTGGACTAGAGATTTTAGGGGTTCCTAAATTGGGAATTTTCGCAATTTTTGGCACTAAAAGAATATTTTCAAAGGTCTCTAACATTAAAATCATATTTTTGAAGCTTGAAACCTAAATAGAATTAATCGGGACCATCATGTAATGCCTGAAAAATCCTAATTTTATGAATATTACTTCCTCGAAATGAATAGTGCTCTCACGACTCAAGGTGTACTGAAGTTACTAAATGAAAGTATTGGTGATAAAATAATTTTAAGCAAAGTTTGAAATCAATCGGAGTTCATTTGATTTGTTAAAAACACTAAGAAAGTTTTCTATGGTAGTGTCTCGAGGAATAGTAACCAAGGCAAAGCTAAACCATAAATAATTTTCAAAATTTCTCAAAAAATTATGAAACCTATATAACCTAATATTCAAAAATTCCAACAAGTCTAATAGCACTGAAATTGGAATTTTTAGAGATTAGAAAGTATTTTTACTGAAATTGAGTTGCATAAATTATGGCATTTTAAGTCAATTTTTTACAATTTTCAAGCTTTGATTTTTAAAGGCTTATGGGGAATTAATTAATTTAATTTTTGAAAGAAAATTGGAGAAAAAGAAAGTGAGTTTGATTTTTTAAATAATGGAAGAATAGGTGAGGTAATCAATTTTTCACCAAATTACTACACATATATAAGTCAAAATTAGTAAGTTCAGTCAAAGATTGAATAGTGAAAATCACTCCTCGTTCTCTTTTTCTTTCTAGTCGATGCCACTTGAGAAAGAAATCACCATTTGTGATTCTTCAAAGCTCCATTTAAGCCAAATTAAGCCACCAAATTTAAATGGTAGCCCCTCCATAGTCTTAAGATATTGTGTGAAGTGGAATTTTGTGGAAATATTAGATAGAAAGCTCAATTTTATACCCTAATGAATAGTAACCATATTTCATTCAAATAAGTTTTTTCAAACTCCAACATTTTTCCTAGGTTCCTCGGATGCCTAAAAGTATTTCTATGTGATTATTTTCAATTTTTTAGTCATCATATGATTTTATATGGATTTTAATAAAATGAATCTACATTTTGAAGTTGAGTAGGGCAACAAACAGAATGACAAAGGGAATGAGAAGTTGTAATCAAGTCTTATGTGTGCTTTTTGACTCATAAAGCAACTGTAATCAATATCAGATGTCCTAATTATGCATGCCCTAAGCAAAAATGTATGTACGTAGACATATGATTATGTGAATTTATGAGTTTTGTGAATGCATACTCTAAATTAATGATAATGTCATGATCTTATATGCATTGGGATAAATGTATGATGATCAAAATAAGGATATGAGTGTGCATTCTATATAGCCAAAAATGATGTTATTATGTGTATGGATTTTTATGTGTGAATTGACATAATTAAGGTGATATTTGGGTTAATGTTAGTATGATATAAATCAAGTGAATTGTATAGGTTTATTAAGCATAATGAATATGTAAGAATGGAATGAATTGAGTAAAAACCAATGAGTGACCTAAATGTTCATGTTAGGTATGTTTATATACATATGTGCTTACTGTGTAATTTTTATGTGATAAGTGCATTTATTTGATGTTTTGAGGAAATGGCATATGTGTAGCATTTAAACAATTATATGCCTTGAGTGTGGATAATGAATAGGCCGAATGGAGTGAGGCATAAATGTGTTGAAATGAGATATTTAAATGCCTTAAAATTGTGAATCTATGTATGGTATGGTATGAAGAGTATTGGGTCGAAATTAGTCACATGATGATGCATGAAATTCATGTATTATTGATGTGTAATTCAATTGTTACATGGCATATGAGATGTACTTATGCTCTTTAGTGAGCTAAGTTGGCCAAATGATATAATAGCCTATATTAAGTTTGCCTATGTTAAGTTTTCTAGTCATGAAAAATGACTTATGATCATGCTAATGAGTAGATTATAAATGAATGAAGCATTTTGTATGCACATTTAGTAAAATGGACATATTATGTGTCTAGATGCTATATGATATCTATATGTGCATTATTCTTAAATGTGATGTCTATGCCATGTCTCATAGTAGTAATATGATTTTAATAACCATAAACACATTCAAATAGAAGATATAAACTACATAAGCCAATTAAGCTAAAGTAAAGAGGTAAAAATTTAATAAATATAATTAATAGCCCATTCGAGTAAAATAGCCTAGTCGGATAGGTTGACTGGTTAACTAGGGTTATTAGTAGCTACTAGGGTATATCTGTGCCTTTTTATGTTGGCCGATAGGCCTATGTTATTTATTAACCTTTAGGTCTATGTTGTATCAGTCTTCGAGCTTATGTTGGTAGATGGACCTCCAGTTTATACTTTAGTGGCTTATGCATGCTATGTTAGTCTACAGACTTATTTTGCTATCGATCTATGACTTATGTTATATTCGACTGATGGGCCTATGTTATGATTAATCTTCGGACTTACGTTGGTAGATGGCTTTTGAGTCATTTAGAGGTCATACTGGCCGCCACCCCGTTATCCATAGGAATTTTGTTTTCTTTGATATGGGCAGTTAATTAATAAATTAAAAAAAGAATATATATACCAAAAAATTTTATAAATTGTATATTAGAGATATTATACATCATATCTCAAGATGTTTAACTTATTTATGTTTTTGTAACTTTACTTTTCTATTGTACATGTATACATCCAATATCATGTTGATGAGATATTTAATGTGTTGCAATATCTATGGGTTAATATCTATATATGCATGAACGAATATGATTTAGCATGTTATGTCGATTACACCACTATGTTATTGCTTAGCACATCATGTTTTCTTTGCAATATGTAGGTCTAAGAAAAAGAGATTAAGCTAATAGCCTTAGTGTGATAAGATCTACAAGAGAAAGCTTGTCTTTTTGGTATATATTTTATTGTATATATATCAGTTATGTGATGTAAATGTAGAAGCACTCATATGTTGTAAATTGAGGAAATAGGCCTACAATGTATAATTATGTGTTTTTAAAGCTGTCAATATTTTGTAACCTTATTAAAGATGGTTTTAAAATGATTTACTTATATGATATCTCTTCTTGAGGTTGAGATCATGTTTTGTGATGTTGAATGATTTGGAGTGATTAGAGGATCACAAAAGTGGTGGATTGAGTTTAGATTTATATAGAAGTGTTTTTTTTAAAGTAGGTCACTATAAAAAAAATTGGAATAGTGCCTAGTATAACCATTATGCTTCTAGATTTTTGGCACAAAAATTCCTAAATTGATTTTCCAACTAAGATTGAAAATTTTTTACTAACCCACATTTTCATAAATCAAGCATTTTAACAACAATAATTTTAAACATGTTTTTAATATGTTAAGATAAAGTAGTTCGGATATTATGCTTGTATGCCTGCTCTCTACTCGAGTCTGGCGATTGGATTGGGCAAAAGGTGTCACATTTGGTGGTATCAAAGCTCTGGTTTAGGCATTCCTTGTTAACATATGAATGTTTTAGGATTAAGGATATACATCACATGATTTATAATATTGAGGCTTATACATTGTTCTTCTACTTACAATTAAGATGAGTCATACGTCGTACAATGATAAGGAAATCAAAAGCCATTCTCCAACCACTGTTAGGCAAGAGTCTCCTAAAAAAGGGTTAGTTTCTCAAAGCAAGGCTGGATAAGCATCGTCAGCAGCATGAATACCTCTTATTTTCCTTTGAGAGATGTTAGATTTATTGAGATAAGCTACTATTGTTACACCTGTGCCAGTACCACAGCCACTATAGTTGACATCTCAAGCTCTCCAAAAGATATACCTTGAAAAGATTAAAAAGAAAAGGGCTGAAGACTTCAAAGGTGAGAGAGCTATAGATACTGGTCGAGCAGAGTATTAGTTAGATAGGATAGAGTGGATGATGAAGCAGCTAAAATGTTCCTCTAAAAAAAGGTTATTTGTGCAACCTCTCTCCTACAAAAAGAGGCATATTAGTGGTGGGTTACAATCATAGAACCCAAGGCTAAAGAGGATTTGACATGGGACTTCTTTCTAGAAGAATTCCATAAGAAGTACATTACAAAAAGGTACTTAGACAATAGAAGATAGGAGTTTATAGACCCGAAATAAGGCCAGAAGACTATAGTGGAGTATGAGAAGGACTTTGCCATGTTAAGCATATATGCCAAGGATGTGGTGCAAACTAAAGTCAACAGATGTAAGAAATTTGAAAAGAGGCTCAGCATTGAGATTAAGACCCAGATTGCTCCTATAAAGATTAGAGACTTCATAGCTCTCGTAGATGCTTATTATACAGTTGAAGAATGTCAAAAAGAGAGAAATGAGTTATATCAGAAAAAGAGGTCATATGGCTAGAGAGTAATTAGTAGGGCTCAGAATATAGAATTAAAGTTTAAGAGAAGTCACTTTAAGGGGCAATCACAGTAGTTCTAAAGATAGGGTCAGTCTTAGAAATAGGGACAAGGGGCCCAGAGTAAAAGAACCAACAGTCACAGGTGGCTAATGCATTAAGCTCCATAGCTAAGAGTAATCCTATACCTCAGTGCCCTACATGCCATAAGAGACATAAAGGAGAATGCTAGAGAAATAAGCCAAGAGTATGCTTTGGGTCTAGTTTACCAAATCACTTTTTGAGAAACTGCTTAAGGAGATCTAATGCTAGTCAGGGATCTACTCCTACTTCTGTCTAAGGTCCTAGAGGAGACCAAGTTGATAGAAAAGATAAGACGGAGAGATCCCAAAGGGCTAGATCTGAGACCAGAGCAAAGCCTAGAGCACTAGCTAGACAGCATGCTATTCAAGATAGGGAGGAGGCAGACTCTCCAGATGTCATTGCTTATACCTTCCTTCTCTTTAACTCTCATGCTTTGGCTTTAATAAATCTAGGGTCCACACACATATATATATATGCACTACATGGGCACGAGATCGAGGGGTTAGTTTTAGAGCATCTTAACCTAGAGATTATGGTTAGCAACCCTATAGGCCAACACGTGATAGTGAACAAGGTTTATAAGGAGTGTCCTTTGATGGTACAAGGACATCAATTTTTAGTTGACCTTATAGAGTTTCCTTTTAATGAATTCAACTTGATCTTGGGTATGGATTGGCTATCCAAGTATCAAGTGATTATAGATTGCAAGTAGAAAAGGTTATGCCTTAAACCTGAAGATGGTGCAAAGATTACAGTTGTGGGGGAAAGAATGGATTTTCTCTCCAATGTTATCTCGGCTATTAATGCCAGAAGGTTGATAAGCAAGAGGTGTCAAGCTTTCTTAGCTCATGTGTATCATACAAATAGTGGAGAGTTGGATGCCAGTTCTATACTAGTAGTGTCAAAGTATGTATATGTTTTAACTAAAAAGTTACCTGATTTGCCACCTAAATAGGAACTCAAGTTCAACATTGAGGTTTTACCTAGCATTGCTCTAGTATTGATAGCTCTATATCAGATGGCTCCAGTAGAGTTAAAAGAGTTGAAACTTTAGTTATGAGAATTGCTTGATAAGGGCTTCATAAGACTGAGTGTATCACCATAGAGAGCACTAGCTTTGTTTGTGAAGAACAAGAATGGTTCTCTTCAGTTATATGTGGATTACTGACAGCTGAATAAGGTGACCATCAAGAACAAGTATCCTTTACCAAGGATAAATTATTTGTTTGATCAGCTTAGAGGAGCTGGGGTGTTTTCTAAGATTGATATGAGATCTCTGTACTACCAGTTGAAGGTTAAAGAGGCTGATGTATCCATAAATACTTTTAGGATGCATTATAGCCATTATGTGTTTTTGGTAATGCCATTTAGGCTTACTAATGCTCCAATAGCTTTTATGGATCTAATGAACTGTGTGCTTAGGCAATATCTTGATCAATTTATAGTGGTTTTTATCGATGACATCTTAGTTTATTCTAAGAGAAGAGCAGAGCATGAACATCATTTAATGATAGTTCTTCAGATTTTGAGAGAAAGAAAGCTTTATGCCAAGCTTAGCAAGTACAAGTTTTGGCTAAGTGAGGTGTCTTTCTTAAGACACATAGCTTCAACAAATGGTATTCAAGCTAATCCAAGTAAGATTGAAGTGGTTATGCAATGGAAGCCACCTAGGAATATGAGAGAGATCAAAAGTTTCCTTGGTTTGGCTTGGTATTACAAATGATTTATCAAGGGTTTCTCTTTGATTGTAGCACCTATGACTCATTTGTTGAGAAGGGATGTAAAGTTTGTGAGGGATGATAGATGTCAAAAGAGCTTTAACGAGTTGAAAGCTATGTTAACAAAAGGTCATATTCTTATACAGCCAATGACTGAGAAAGATTTTTCCATATATAGTGATGCATCTCATAATGGATTAGGGTGTGTGCTGATGTGAGAAGGCAAGGTTATTGCCTATGCTTTAAGGCAATTAAAGCCGCATGAGAAGAATTACCCTATGCTAATCTGAAACTGGCAATAATAGTGTTTTGTTTGAAGATTTAGAGGCACTATCTCTATAGAGAAAAGTGTTATGTGTATATAAATCACTAGAGTCTGAAGTATCTTCCTACCCAAAAAGAGTTAAACCTAAGATAAAAAAGCTAGATGGAACTGATCAAAGATTATGATTGCTTGATTGATTATCATTTAGGAAAGGCTAATGTAGTGGCAAATGCTCTTAGTAGGAAGTTCATGTTAGTTATAAAGGCTATGAATGTCAAGTTACAGCTAGTGGGTGATGATGCCTTTTTAGTAGAGATGCAAATAAAGCCTAGTTTGCTGCAACAAGTTAAGGATTCTCAGTGAGATGATCATAGACTGATGAGTGTGATTAATGCCATTCAAGAGGGGAAACCTACTAAGTATGAGATAAAGAGTGATGGTTATTTGTATTACCATGACAGGATCTGTATACCAGATGTGGAAGAGCTGAAGAAATAGATTCTGTAAGAGGCTTATAGCGCTCTTTATGCTATGTATCCAAGTAGCACTAAGATGTATCAAGACCTGAAGTTGTCTTATTGGTGGCTAGGTATGAAGAGAGATATGTCTAAATTCATGACCAAATGCCTCACTTGTCAGCAAGTGAAGGCAGAACATCAAGTTTTGTCTATATTGCTTCATCCTATAGCAATTCTAGAATAGAAATGGGATAGAGTCGCTATAGATTTTGTGGTTGGTTTACCGATGACAAGAAGTAAATGTGACTCAATTTGGATGGTGGTAGATTGTTTGATGATGACTGCTCATTTCATACCAGTCCAAATGGACTACTTTCTAGAGAAGTTGGTTAAGTTGTACATTAAAGAGATAGTTAGGTTACATGGAGTGTTGTCTTCTATTATATCTTAACAATATCCAAAGTTTACATTAAGGTTTTGGAAGAAGCTTCATAATGCCTTGGGTACTTGGTTGAGCTTTAGTACTGATTTTCATCCATCAACAGATAGACTATAATGCTCGACAGGCAAGGTCTTATGAACAGTATCTTCGAGGCCCGAGTAATGTTCCCCGTAGTGCGAGTCGTCATTTCGAGTCCGATGACTGGCATATTGGTCATAAAACTTTGACAAGCCTGAAAATAGGGAAAATGAATGAATTAAAAATTTTAGCAGAATCGATAATTCATATTAGGTTAAGAACTACTGTTTACAGAGATAAAATGAGGTCGGGTAGGGACAGTCACAGGTTGTGCCCGGATGGTCTCAAAAATACCATACCCTGAACCTCAAAAATTCCACTGAGTATGATGGAGGAGGAATTATAATTTTATGAGGTCAATAGATATTTTTTCTGAATATTTTTATTCTGGCCATGAATAGTGCCAAAAAGCCTACGGTAGAATTTTGACCTAAAATTTTACATGGGCCTTAGTCCTACTAATTAAGGAATTTTAAAACTAAAATGGAAATTTTTGGACACAGAGAATATTTTATGAATTTTTGAATTAAAAAGTGACATAAAATGCACATAAAGTATTTGGGGCCCATTTGGCCCAATTAAATTCATCCAGCCCACTTATTTTAAGTAATCTCACATGTGTATACTAACCACACAAGTGCCATTCATCATCTTCCTGCCCAAGCAAAGAAAGCCAACGTGAACAACAAAGAAAAACATCATTTTTGTTATTTTCTCTCTCCTAAATTTCGCCTAATCCCATAAAAAATCATAAAATTAAAACCTCCATCATCTAAGGTCCTCAATTCTACTAAGAAAGTGAAGAAAGAAGCTTGAATTTGCATAATTCACCACTTAGGTGAATATTGCACAAAGTAAGCAAAAATCCTTCAATCTCATTTTTTTTATTTTTGATATAGGTAGTTTAGGAAATTCTAAGAGTTTCTATGGTTTTAGAATTTAAATTGGAGTTATAAGTGATTTTTTAGAATTTTTCTAAGCCAATTTTGGTGTATGTTAGGGGTGAATATTTCAAGTGAGAGGAAGCAAGCCAATCAAGGGTCAAGTGGTGGAGAAAGGGTGTGAATGCACCTAGGTGTGTGGACTAATCCAAATTTATTATGCCTATTGTGTGTGTGAAATTGTATGCTTAAATGTTGTATGGAAATGTGTTAAAGTAGGCTAAATGTATGTAATTAGGTAAATTGGATTATGTAATTGGTGTTAAAATATTAGGATTTGTATGCTAAAATGGAAAGTATTGCATGTGTAAGTGTGGTGTCTTAATATGGCTAAAAATGGTGTTAAAATGAGTATGGCATGTATGTCTAAGAAATGGATGTATATATGTGTAATTTAAATGTAATAATCACTAGTAAAGTAGCCTAAAAATTTAGTACATTATAAGTCATGGAAATGTAAGTTATTTGAGTCAAAATTGTGGCTAAAGGTATGGTAACATAATGTACCTTATGTTAGGCATATTAATAAGAATAATGGGGTAAGGATCTGATGAAAATAGAACTTGATTGATATAAGCAATGAAAAGCATAAATAGCAAAAATGACCAAATGAATAATGTCAGTTGCGAAAACTGACCAAATGAATAATAACTTTACGACCATAAGCAAAGTTATAGTAAATTGTGCAATATTGTCATAAAAGCATCATGTAATGGTAAAATAATAGTACTAATAGTCTAAAATGGTTAATGACCCATCAGTTAGACATCTACTGGATGGGTTGACCGGTCAACTAAGGATAAAGCAGCTGTTAGGTAGTCAGTCCTTTTAAGGCCCACTACTAGGTATTGGTTATGGTGGGTGTAGCCACCTAGGTTCTATTATAAGCCACTACACTACAGGGTATTATTATGGATCGGGATTGGTCTAAGGATGGGTCCCTGAGCATTCACCATTAGTGGTTATTGCTATCAGGTGCAGGTACTGGGGGTGGTCTATAGATATATCCCTGCTATCTACTACAGGTCCCTAAGTATCGGGGAAGGTAAGTGCAGCTACCTAGGCCCTAAAAGTGGGCCATTACACAGGACGCATCCCACTATCTAATGTCTTAAAGTGTAGTCTATCTGGTATGGGCCTATAAAGTAAAATATTAAAGTAACTAATAAGGAAGCTAAAATTTATAGATAGTACACTAGAAGAAAGTGATAAATGGACTTAGAGTGGTAGGAAATACTTATTGTGTGAGGAACATGATATTTACATGTTTGCATGAATTGACATACTATATTTGGCTTAATCCAACATTGAGTGTCATCTTCAGTGTGTCAATGTTTTGATGCGCAGGCTGTAGACAAAGAGCAATCTAGCATCAGACGACATTGACGGTGTAGCTGCCAGAGTCTATTAGTACTTTTTGATTTCTTTTTGTCTAATGAATTTAGAGTGCACTCATATATGTGTATATATTATGGAATATAGGATGTATGTATAACGGTCTTTAAAACTGGGTTTATGTATAGTTCTACGTAAATATATATAATTGTTTCTGCACCTTTGTGTGTTAATGGGTCTACGACCTTGTGATTGATGAATAGATATACTGTGATGCTGTGATTTAGAGGACCAAAGGGTCCCAAAAGTAGTACAAGGTTGGATGGTGATTTTAAAAGTGCTTTTCTTTGCAGGTAAATATTGGGTTAATTAATAGGGTAGTCGTTATTTTGCCTAAAGTTTCAGAAATATCTGATAGTGCCCGATAGGGTTTTTAACGGTCTAAAATAATCAGCAATAAGAGAATAATTAATCAGAATGGGTTTAGTACTAGGTTAAACTTGGTCAAAGATGAGTTAAAGTTAAATGAAAAGCTCTTGGAGAAATCCTAAGATGGGTGACCTCAGTGGGAAGTAGCACACCTTACCCATTTCGGGTAGGAATGGGTAAGGGGTGTTACATGGATAATTAGAAAGAGTCATTCAGGTAGCCTTTTGATACTTGAGTAATTGGATAATTAGTTATGTACAACATTATGGTTATGATAAAGCATGTTTATTAGGTGCTTGAGGACATGTTAAGAAGTTATGCCATTGAGTTCAAGGGTAGCTGGGATCGCTATTTATAATTGGCAAAATTCATCTATGACAACAACTATCAAGCTAGTTTGGGAATGGCTCCTTATGAAGCATTGTACGGAAGAAAGTGCAGAACTCCATTATGTTGGAATGAGTTGAGTGAGATGAAACTTATAAAACCAAGCTTGATCTAGGATGCTAAAGAAAAAGTTAAAATCATTAGGGATAGGTTGAAGGTAGCTTCAAATAGACAAAAGTCATATACTAACCTGAAGAAGAGAGATGTATAGTATAAAGTGGGAGATAAAGTGTTCCTCAAGGTTTCACCTTGAAGAAGGTTTTGCAGTTTAGGAAGAAAGGAAAGTTAAGTCTAAGGTTTATTGGTCCATATAAAGTGATAGAATGTGTGGGACCAGTAGCCTATAATGTAGGTTTACCTCCTAAACTTCAATAGATGCACGATGTCTTTCATGTGTCTATGCTACGGAGGTACAAATCGGATCCTTCACATGTTATATCAGCTGACAGAGTTGAGGTTAAACTAGATCTACTTATGAGGAGGAACCTATAAAGATCTTGGCAATGGAAATGAAGGAACTTCAGAATAAGTCATGCCTTTAGTGAAAGTACTCTAGAGACATCATGGCATGGAAGAAGCTATTTAAGAGAAAGAAGCTCAGATAAGGGAGTAGTATCCTCATTTGTTTACACTAAATAATTTTAAGGATGAAATATTTTTTAAGAAGGGAAGAAATGTAACAGCCGAAAAATCCCAATTTATGAGTATTACTTTCTCAAGATAAATAGTGCTCTCAAGACTTAGAGTGAACTGAAGTTATTGGATAAAAGTATTAGCCATAAAATAATTTTGGGTAAAGTTTGAAATCAGTCGGAGTTCATTTGATTGGTTGAAAATGCTAAGAAAGTTTTTACAGTAGTATCTCGAGAATAGTGACCAACGGAAAGTGGAACCATAAATAATTCTCAAAGTTGCTCAGAAAATTATGAAAATTATACAACCTAATACTTAAAAATTCCAATGAGTCTAATGGCACTAAAATCAAAATTTTTGAAGATCAGGAAGTATTTTTACTAAAATTAGGTTACATAAATTATGTCATTTTAATTCAATTTTTCATGATTTTTTAACGTTGATTTTTAGAGGCTTATGGGATATTAATTAAATTAATTTTTGGAAGAAAAAATGGAGGAAAAGAAAGTGAGTTTGATTTTTTTAAAAAAATGGAAGAAGAGGGGAGATAATTAATTTTTCCCCAAATTACTACACATATATAAGTCAAAATTGGTAAGTTTGGTCAAAGATTGAATAGTGAAAATACTCCCCCTTCTCCTCTTCTTTCCAGCTGATGTCACTTAAGAAAGAAATCACCATTTGTGATTCTTCAGAGCTCTATTTTAAGCCAAATTAAGCCACCAAATTTAAATGGTAGCCCCTCTATAGTCTCTAGAAGTTGTGTGAAGTAGAATTTTGCTAAAATATCAGATAGAAAGCTCGATTTTATACCCTAATGAATAGCAACCATATTTCATTCGGATAAGTTTTTTTGAACTTTGACATTTTTCCTAAGTTTCTCAAATGCCTAAGAGTATTTCTATGTGATCGGTTTCTATTTTTAGCAACCATATGATTTTATACTAATTTTAATGAAATAAATCTATATTTTGCAGTGAAGCAGGGTGACAAATAAAAGGACAAAGGGAAGGAGGAGGTGTAATTAAGTCTCATGTGTGCTTTTTGACTCATAAAGCAAGTGTAATCGATATAAGATGTTCTAATTATGTGTGCCCTAAGCAAAAATATATATATGTGACCATATGGTTATATGAAATTATGAGTTTATGAATGTATGCTTTAAATTAATGACAAGGTCATGATTTTATATGTATTTTGATGAATGTATGATGATCAAAATAAGGAGATGAGTGTGCATTCCATGTGGCCAAAAATGATGTTATTATGTGTACGGAATTTTATGTGTGAATTGACATAATTAAGGTGATATTTGGGTTAATGTGAGTATGACATAAATCAAGTGATTTGTATGGGTTTATTAAGCATAATGAATATGTAAGAATGGAATGAATTGAGTAAAAAACTAATGGGTGGCTGAAATGTTCATGTTGGATATGCTTATATACATATTTGCTTATTATGTAATTTTTGTGTGTTAAGTGCATTTATTTGATGTTGTGAGGATATGGCATATGTGTAGGCTTTGATCAAATGTATGCCTTAAGTGTGGATAATGAATAGGCCGAAGGGAGTGAGGTATAAGTGTGTTGAAATGAGATGTTTAAATGCCTTAAAATTGTGAAGTTATATATGCTATAGTATGAAGAGTGTTAAGCCAAAATTGGTCACATGATGGTGCATGAAATTCATGTATTATGGATGTGTAATTCAATTATTGCATGGCATATGAAATATACTTATGCTCTTTAGTGAGCCAAGTTGGCCGAATGGTATGATGGCCTATGTTAAGTTTTCTAGTCATGAAAAATGACTTATGATCACGCTAATGAGTAGGTTATAAGTGAATGATGCATTATGTATGCACATTTAGTAAAATGGACATATTATGTGTTTAAATGCTATATGATATCTATATATGCCTTGTTCTTAAATGTGATGTCTATGCCATGTCTCATAGTACTAATATGATTTTAATAACCATAAAGACATTCAAATGGAAGATATGGACTGCATAAGCTAATTAAGCTAAAGTAAGGAGGTAAAAATTTAATAAATATAATTAATATCCCATTCAAGTAGAACAACCTAGTCGAATAGGTTGACTAATCAACTAGGGTTATTAATAGCTACTAGGGTACATCTATGCCTTTTTATGTTGGCTGATGGGCCAATGCTATTTGTTGACCTTTGGATATATATTATATCGAGCTTTGGGCCTATATTGGTAGATAAACCCTCAAGTTCATCCTATGGCTATAATGGCCTTATGCATGTTATGTTAGTCTTCAAACTTATATTGCTATCAATCTATAGATCTATGTTATGTTTGATCGATAGGCTAATGTTCTGATTAGTCTTTGAACTTACATTTTTAGATGGGTTTTAGGTCATTTGGAGGTTATACTAGCCGTCCACCCCGTTATCCACAGGATTTTGGTTTTCTTTGACATGGGCAGTTAATTAATAAATGAAATTAAGAATTTATACACCAAGAAATTCTATAAATTGTATATTAGAGATATTATGCATCATATCATGAGATGTTTGACTTTATGTATGTTTTTGCAACTTAACACTTTTGTTGTACATGTATATATCCAATATCTTATTGATACGATCTTTAATGTGTTGTAATGTCTATGATTTAATATCTATATATCCATGAACAAATATGATTCAGCATGTTATATTAATTACATCTTTTATATTAATTACATCTTTAAGTTATTGCTTAGCACATCATGTTTTCTTTGCGATACGTAGGTCTAAGAAGAACATATTAAACTAGCAACCTCACTGTGACAAGATCTACAAGAGAAGGCTTGTCTTTTTGGTATATATTTTGTTATATATATATCAGTTATGTGATGTAAATGTAAAAGCACTCATATGTTGTAAATTGAGGAAATGGGCCTACAATGTATAATAATGTGTTTTTAAAGCTATTAATATTTTGTAACCTTATTAAGGATGGTTTTTAAATAATTTACTTGTATGATATCTCTTCCTGAGGTTGAGATCATGTTTTGTAATATTAAATGATTTAGAGTGATCAAAAGATCACAGAAGTGGTGGATTAAGTTTGGATTTATATAAAGTGCTTGTCATTAATGCAGGTCACTATAAAAAAATTTGGATAATGCCCAGTACAGCCATTATGCTGCAAGATTTTTGGCATGAGGATCCCCAAATTGATTTTCCAACTAAAATTGAAAAGTTTTTACAAACCCATATTTTCAGAAATCAAGCATTTCAATAACAATAATTTTAAACACATTTTTAATATGTTAAGATAAGGTAGTTCAAATATTATGTTTGTGTTCATGCTCTCTACTTGGGTTTGGTGATCGGATCGAGTAGAAAGTGTCCCTCATCAGATCACCACGTGGTGCGATTGTGGCTATCCATGCTCTTAATATAAAAGGTGCATGTGTGTGTATGTGTCATATGATCAAAAAGTCATATTCCTCCCCAAAACCCCTAAAAATTGATACCATCCCTCTTTTTCTCTCTCCTCCCTTTGTGTCTTCATTTATCCCTCAAATCACACCAAATCTCAACTTGAGACATCAAAAATCATTTACACCATCTCTAGAAGCTGAATTTGGGATCAAATTTTTACGTGAAAAGCTGGCTTTGAGGCAAAAAGAGGGATTTGAAAATTTAGTGCTTTGAACCCCTAAATTGAGGTAACCCCTAAAACTAAAACCTAGCATTTTTCTAGGTAATTAGTTATGCTCTAGATTATGATTCTAGTGTTATTTTTGAATTTGAAGGTGTATAGATTTTTCCAAGAATTTTTTTTTATTTTATTCATTATTATGAAATTTAGAGAACTTAGAGAATAGTAAGTGTAAGGGCAAAGAAAAGCTGTAGAGTGTCATTTAGGATGCCAAATAACCTCTCTATAAGTGTGTTCGATAAAATATGTGAGTGTGTATGCTTGTTGTGAAAATTCCATATTGTGTACATTATGTAAAAGGCATGGATTTAGGGGTTAAAATAATCCTAAAATAAAGGTTAGGATACATTAGGGTTTATAGGATATATTAGGGTTTAAGGCATGTAGATTAACTAATCTAAATGAAAAATGGAATGAAAATGAACTAAATGAGGAAAATGGGTTAATGGTTACATTGTATGTAAAAATGGGGATATAGTGGGAATTATTGAATTTATTGTGTAATTGACATAATTAAGGTACATTAAGCTTGAATATAAGAATATATTGTGCATGAAATGTGTGCATCAATAAATGTGTGTGCTATTGAAAATGTGAGCCTAAAACATGTGAATGTTGTGTAACGAGATATGTGATGCATAAGGTACATTGGCATAATGCACTTGATTATGTAACACCCTTATATCTAACCGCTAAACTGGTTCTAATACAAGATGCTATGTGTTTGACTTGATTATCATTTTTGTTTGTACACTATTAATCAATTTAGTGTACCAATTTTATCAACACATATATGTGTATCAATTGAAACCTTACACCATATGTGACATATGTACATCATATTCAATCAACATGCATATAGAAAAACATCAATATTATTATTATTATTATTAATGTTTAATAATTGATCATCAAAACTATTATTTACAAATTATTACTAAAATTCAATCAATCTAATGTTATATTCCATTTATCCATATTCAGTGGTATATATAATGACTTTGATGCACTAAACATACACATGTAATTCTAAATAACAATTATTTAATCAAAATGCAAGTACACATTAAACATGCAAATGATGCTCGTGGTAGACTCTCCTTACCTATGCCTTTAATCTTTCTACTTCAACCAATGCTAAGACTTAATTTGCTACATTCGCCGCCTCAACATGTTACTTATGTATCAATAAGAAAGCCAATATGCTGAGCATAATTGCTCAGTGGTGTATTTTAATAGTATGGAACTCATATTCCTTATGTCACTAAATTATGCTTCCTTAATTTTTGTATTAATCTTTATCATTTCCTCTATCTTCTTTATGCCTTTCCATAAGTATGCATAATAATAAATTAGAGGATTATCATTATTCTTATATAAGCTCCCTTTTATTATTATCTTATCTCATTATTTATAATTGTTAGATATGTGAAAGATTCCATTTAGCTCTTACAATATTCCTTTACCTTTTATCAAACATAATATTTTATAAGTATTTATGTTTCAAGTCTTTTACTTTATCCTAAAATATCCTTTGCATGGAAGTTTTGATATTTATTACCTTTTATGCTACATTTAAAATTGTTTAGCATGTGAAACTTAACATATTTTTCATGTAGTATATTTTCTTTGAATACTTCCTCAATATATATACATATGTATATTTAAAACCCTTTTTTATTTTACCCAAAATTTCTATCTTTCCTTCCTTTATTTCCCTTTATATTAACTAAAGTTCTTTAAGACCTATTCATCCATACTCTTTTAGTGTTCCAATATTTAATTATTCAATTCCATCTTTAATCTGTATTCGATAAGTCCATGCCATTTATGACATTCTTAAACACATAGCATTCATAAAAATCTATAACTGTAATAATAATCATATCGTTTATCCTTTATAAATCATTTCAATACTTTTTCATAACATCCAATCTAAATTCTATGAAATCATTTCTTATATATTAATCATTTTTAATCTCATCATTTCTTTATTTAGCCCATATTTGGTAAACAGACTCTCAACACTAGATATCGAGATCTAAACTTATGCAGTGGCCCTACATTATAAACCTCAGTAGCTGCACCTACGATAGCCCATCTGTTAGCAGGGATAGTCTTTAGGAACTTCCCAATATCAGAAAGGCAAGGATAGTCCTCATGGACTTCCCAACATCAAAATAGTAGGGATCAGCTCTTACAAACCTCCTAATATCCTAGGTATTAGATAGGATAGTAGGGATCAAATCTTATGAACCTTCTAATATCCAAAGTATCAGGTAGGATAGTAGGGATCATTCCTTTGGGACCTCTCAATATCATTCCCAAGGTGTGTAGGGTTCATATCTAAAACATCAGTAGCTGTACACACGATCCAATAGGTAATGATCCTTATGAACTAAGGCCACTAGCAGTTGCTAACTCCCTAGTTGACCAATCAACCTATCTAATAGGCTGTTTAACTCATATGGGCTATTTTTAATTCTCATTGCATTTTGCTTTTCATTCATTTCCATGCCATTCCGACATCATAAGAAATTGAATCATATTTATAAGAAACATTGGCATCATATTTCATTCACATAAGTATCTAAATATAACTTTTGTAATTTATCATTATAGCATACTTTTTCTCTCAATCCTTCTTAAACATATTAATGCTCTAGTTCCACTCGTATCCATATTATTCATCACTTACATCATTATTATATCTTGCTACTTACATTCTATGAGTTAGAGCTTCTTTGTTCATTTAATTACCCATAAGTCTTTTAAATTAATTTCCTTAAATTACCCTTTTGCATTGTATCATTACCTTTTTCTTAAGTGTATATTATGAGCTCACTTTTTATTATTTCATATATAAATCCTTAATATATTTTCAATGTCCTTAATTTTTCTTTCTTTATACATAAATTATTCTTCAGTTCTTATTGATTAATTCCATAAACTTTATTTTAACTCAATTTCTTAAATATAACTTCTTTAATTCTTATTATTACCTCTTTATTGGTACTATTATTATTCCATCAATTCCTTATTCATTTGTACCTACGTATGTGTCTTCTATTTCCTTATATTTCCACCTACTTAATTTATTTTAATTTATTTAATTATAATTTCTTACTTGTGTATTTTTATTTACCTTTTAAGACTTTCTTAGATATTTAATCACTTAATTTATAATCCTTATTTCATTAATTATGTGTCTATTTAATTACTCTCTTTATTATACTTACTTAATTAATTCATAAATTTTTCTTTTTATTGATAGAATAATTATAAAATTCCCAAACATACTTATATCCCACATTTCTTTCCTTTATTTTCAAGGTTTATATCATAATAATACATTTCTTCTTTTTATTCCTCATATTTAATTTCTTTTACTTATATGTATTTTTATGCTTGTATACATGTTTACTTTAACTTATCTACCATATTGTAGAGATTATGATATTTTTATTGGGGATGAGAGTGGTTAGTGGAGTTGCCACCTGATCTCTACACCAGGACCTTTGATCTTCTACACTAGAAAGGTTCAAAATTTCAGATCTTATTTATGCCCTAATAACATGTTGTTTATATATATTGTAACGTTTATCAATCCCTTATCATTTAAGCATACGTTATTTTTAATTTAAATTGCATCACCTTTGCATGTATAGAAGTAAATTGTAGTATTTAAAAGAATATGACAAACATATTTATACATCTAGAAATTGGGTAATTGATTAATTGTTATTTGACCTAACAATTACCTGTAATTCCATAAGAATTGGTGGTAATTGCCCAACTCCCATCTCTAAAAGATTAGCCTTTATTGAAATACATTTGATTGTGACTTTTGATTAAGGAAATACAAATCCATTTTTATTAGAAAGCACCGGTTAATTATTTAGAAAACAGTTTGATGTGAAAGTTAGGTTTTAGCATGTAAAACAATTTGTTTACTAGTTATTACAACCCTAAAATGAAAGATAGAGTGTTTATGGTACAGAACTAAGGAGATAAACTATAGTCCTAAAATGGTCCCGCTTCAACATCGCTAAGTCCGTGCGGACGTCGGAGAGGTTGGTCATTAGTCCGTGTAGACCATTGTCAGGGAAGGATTGAGTCCGTTCCATCTTC
This sequence comes from Hura crepitans, assembly GCA_948208565.1. Lineage (NCBI taxonomy): Eukaryota > Viridiplantae > Streptophyta > Magnoliopsida > Malpighiales > Euphorbiaceae > Hura > Hura crepitans. Next base: position 827 of record CANXYI011309728.1, on the reverse strand, counting down.
CACTCCAGCCGAAGGGTCCAGTTGACAACTTAAGAAACACCAAAGCCAAAGAGATTAGATCATGATTATTGATGCATGATGAATAGAATATAAACATGTTTGAGATAGACAAATCAAAGGTCATTGATTATACAAGCAAGACACATGACAAGGAATCATTATATAACTTACTGCATACAGGTCCGTGTGGACATACAGCCCTTAGGATAGAGGATCTGTATGGACTACTTCCTAAATTCAAGCACACAATCACATGTTTTCAATATCAACACATAGATATATTAATTCACATCAATTCACTGGCATTTAACATGATACTATTAGGACAGTTAATCATGCTCATTGAATATAGGTCCGTGTGGACCAGGTTACTAGATTGACATAAATGAAATAAGGCCGTGCGAACTAACCTATGTGCTTGTGTCTAAAGGCATTAAGTCCATACGGACTTAATCACACATATGATCAGATTTATGTAGGCAGATTAACATCATATAACATGTTGTATATTAACTTAGGCATCAACCTTGTATCCTATACATCAAATACAATTGGCCTACTCATCATGAATAGGAGTGGGGATAACAAAGTATCACCTCACTCACAATCAATTTCAGAGATCATTGGGACATTAGAAACATCAAAGAATTCTATAATAGACCTCAGATATTACTTGAACAAGGAAATATCCTCAAACACTAGCACAAAATCCTTGTGATTTAAGTGAAGATAGTTGAAATCTCTTCTAGATTAAGCCTCCACTTTCTGCTGTTGAAATAGATGTAATTATAATTCTTTTCTTAACCTCCAAAGCTTCTGAACTGAAC
>CANXYI011309565.1:0-10108 GCA_948208565.1 Hura crepitans | reverse complement strand
CTCTAGGTAAGTTTAGTGGGGTCCACTACTTGGGAACCTTGATCATAACCTGAGAAGTACTATTCATGAAACCTAGTTTTATGGACATCACTTCTCAATATCATCTTGGTCCATTTAACCATTTAAAATCAACATCATCTCAATCAAAAATATAAATAAATATCAACACTTGTCTCATAACAAATCAAATCCATATATACATAATAGCTCATAAGTCATCATATATCAATACCCATCAATCACATATCTATATATATAATATATTACAAGTTCATATAAACTTTTAATCTATTGTAGGCCCATAATCCATACATTGGTATGCATAAGAGTGCTCATACGCTCTTTTCCATTATTTCTGTATATAGCATACAAAATTGTATAAACAACATCATCTTCAGATAAACCCTTGATCTCTATAGCCTGGAGGTTCTTTATTTTAATCTATCTAAAAACCTATGCATTGAAAACAAATGATGCACTAAGCTTTATAGCTCAGTGGTGTATCTAGTATAGTATGACACATTCCTTTTCTTTCCAATTTATATTAAATGCTTCAAATTATAAACATTCATAATATTCTAGTCCACTATGTTAAAAATCAATAATACAACATATGTGAAAAGGCATAGATAAATAGGACATTATTAAATATTGAGGATTTGAACATGCATAGGTTATAATATAAAACAACATACAAATGCGCCATCATCTCAATTTGCTTGATTTAATCACAACTACTCATACATAAGCATAATAAATCCACATACCTAATGATTTCAAACATCATTATTATGCCCTGATTTTTCTTTTAGCTCACATGCATATCATGTAAAAGTGATGGTCTTATAATCTTTATCTCATAACAAGGTCATACATATCTCATGATAAGCATACTTAGGAATTGCATCATTCATTCATAAACCATCATCCATTAAGATCTAAAAACATCAACATTTAACTTATTACATGATATTCAACTTTATATATAACATGCACATGTAGTATAACATGGCATAAATCATAGATATAATACATCACAAGATCATGTCTTAATATAAAATCCATACATATTAAGTCTTTTTTAAAATCTATTTATTAGGCCTATATCCAATGCAACATATACATAATGGATAATAGAGTATCATTGGACCACCAAGGCCCTCGAAACCATACAGGCTCTATACATATTAGACCTAAAAGTCAATAAATAGATTAAAAGATCAAATGTATTAGACCTAAAGGTTAGTAAATAGATATAAAGATTAAAGGCAATAGACCTAAAGGTTAGTAAAATAAGATCTGAAGATCAATGTATTAGACCCAAAGGTTAGGACATCATAATAACTTATAGGCTAATGCATTGCAACGTAAAGGCTACATAAGAACCTATCAGTTCATGCATTATAAACCAAAGGCTATGAAGGTACTGAAGAACCTTAGTTGCTACTATCACTCCTAGTTGACTGGCCAACCTATTTGACTAGGCTGTTTGCTTGTATGGGTCACTAACCAAATATACTCTTAGTTTCACTTTCTTAAAGTAGGTTGGGTGAATTTTATCTTTATTTTGGTCAATGCATGACCTTAGGGAAAATAACTATTCTTCACCATTTATTAATCCTATTATATTACCATTCATGTAACATTAGTACATTGATTAGCACATTAACATATCCATCTTTTATACATAATAATCGTTATCATAAGTATTTACTCTTTTAATCATTTTAGGCCATTTTTGTCATATATCCACATTAGTAAGTCATAAGCATTTAATGAATGCCTAAAGCACCCATCAATTTCAATATTAGGCCATTTAGCCATATTTTAAGCTTATCATGCATTATGGTGTTTCCTAATTGCCATATGCATCCACATCATCATTTCTTTAATCATATATCGTTCCTATATTAGGCCATTTGGCTATATCATAATCTCATCATGCATTATGGCATTTCATAACTACCATATGCCATCCATATCATCATTTCATCATTCATATATCAACAGTTCATATATATGTTCAAATAGGTTACCATTATATTACACATGTCATTATATGTTCACATGATCATTCCTATCTATATATTCATGCATTATTCATGATGTACATAATAGGCAACATACATACAACTATATGCCATAAGCTATTCAGCTATAATCATGACAAATGCCATATTAAAGCCATCTTTAGTATAAACTCATAAAAATACATTATGCAATTATTCTTTCATGTTCCTTTTCATAACATGTGCCTTTTTATCAAAATATGAATAATATGCTCATACTAACATCTTATTATAAAGAAAACTATAAGGCAACATGGCACACCATATGCTTCGACCAAAAATGTCATCACAAAGAATAAAATCACAAATCTCATGTGCATATCATTCATGCATCATAGAATCTCTTAAAATATCATATTTTACACTTAATATGCCTCAAACACAACAAGGCCATCAAGTTAGACCATTTGGCCAAACCAACATACATGCATATTTTGCATTTCCTCATACTACATATTCATTTTACTTATATATCATTAATTACATCAATTGCATCCCATATATTATCCATTTCATGTCTTATATGGTTAACAAACATATAATTGCATATAAGCCATTTAGCCAAGCTATCACACATGTATAATATTGCATTCTATCATATCACACATAGCATCTCAATTCCTCATACTCATTATTATTCATGTGTTCATGTATCTACCATAATATGTCTAACATCAAATGTATACATACATACATACATACATATACCAATAGGCCATTTGGCCATTAAGCCTTTAAGCATTCATAACCATCATTCAATCATGTTACACATCCTTTTTCAATCATGTTGCACATCCTATCTCATGTTTATTTAATCATAAACATTAATTTATAGACATACAACATCAATAGCAGGCATATGATAGACATACATCCATATACATGCATTATAGCCATTTGGCCATAATACTCCATACATGTTCCACATGTAGTTCAACCATATTAAATACACCAATGCACCTTCATAATGCTAATTAACATGATTAAAAGTCATTAACATTCGTAATTAGTCAATTAGGCATAAACATACATAATTACATAATATGCACATTTTAAGGCATACACAATTTAGCACAATTTATTTCGATTACACTTACTCAAAGTATGTACATAAACCATCATTATCATATATGTTATAAGCATAAGCTATATGCATTCAACCACCTTAGCATGTCATGATTAATATACATAGCATTTCACTAGCTCATAATGAACAACTAACTAAGGACTTGACCTTATATCATTTGGCCATGTTACCATAGATATGTATCATATCATACTTTAAACAAGACATATTACTATTCAAGCCTCACATACTCATCATTCATATAATAGCTTGATTGGCCATCATACATGCCATAAGTAACATTTAGCATCATTAAACCACATGAATTAGCATTGGGCCATAACATTATGGATATATTTTGACAACCATTCCAACTCATTATCATGGCATCACGCATAATTATAATCTCATCATTTTCATTAACCTTATAACCATACTTACATATAACTTACATAACATAAATATTCATAACATCATTATGCCATATGAACATAACCATTTAGCCACCTTAATAAAGGCTACTCAAATCATTAATAGATTATGATAGCACTTAATTACATGCCCATGCATATTCTCAACACATTGACATTTCATTTACATCATAGCATCAAGACATCACAAGAAACATACATACACATTTTATATGTTAAACACATACTTTTCAAAACCAAAATGATATACACATATATTATAAGGGATACACTTACTTGAATAGCATCAAAATACCCTTTAGAGCATCAATAAACCTTCTCTAATCTTTTCCCCTGGCTTCCTCTTCATCTCATCTTTAACATAACCTCAATCCATAATACAAAATTCATAATATTTAAAATATGCCTACAAACATTTAATTAACCTTATAAAACTCTTATTGGCACCTAATAAATACCTTAAAAAATTATAAAAACCTTAAAATAACTACTCATGCAATATTTGATATCTATTCATCCATAACCTCTAAAAATTCACAATAATTAAAATAGCTAATAAATTCCTAAATTGGCATAGTAAATCTCTTATTGGCACCCCTTTACATCTTAAAAAAATACCAAAGCTTGAAAATAAACCCTTTTTTCCCATACTTGGTAACTATTCATCCATAATATTAAAAAATTCATAATAATTCAAACACGTATCCAAATTAGAATCCAACTAAATATATCTTATTTTGGAACCTTAATGTACTCTAAAAAATAAGCACTTACCTAATTTTGAGTTACTATTCACCCATACATAATCCATCTAAATTTCTTATAATTTTCTTTAATTGAGCCCTCAAATTTGATGTTTAGACCATGTGAAAGTTGAATCATGTCATAAAGGGTTGATTAGGTGTGAGGTTTGGTAGAAATTTGGAGACAAAAGGCTTTAAAGACCCTAAAATGGCTAATTTTCCTTTCGAGTAAAAGAGAAGAAAAAAAGAGGAGAAATGTTGCTAAAAAATGTGGTCATGGTTATTAGAAATTGGGTTTATATACAAGCAATCCATGGCCAGGATTAAATTTTAAAAAGAGATCCAAGGGCCCACTTTAAAGCCTAAACAAAAATCCTTTATTTTCTTGCTTTAATCTTCTCTCTATTCTTGTTCATCCATTTTTCCATTCTAGCATCAATTTACATATATTATGTTTCTAAATAATCATACATATTATTCTTTAATAGCCCTAAAAAATCCATGCTCAAAAATCGAGAAAAGCCTATTAAAATTGCTACTTTCATCTTTACTTGATTCTCAGAATTTCCAAATTAAGATATTAACCCCTCAAGAGGTTAATATGCAAAATAGTGAGGTTAGACTTTCAACATTAATCCTTCAGTGGGTTAATATACAAAACTGCTTGATAATGGACTTTTACAAATTTGCTTGTATAAGAAACCATAAGGTTATAATTACACGCTTTAATCCATTGGCTTCCATTTTATAGCATTGGTGTTTCTTGTCATAGTCACCATTAAATAAATAATTCCATCTATGTTCATTTATATATCATATGATCTCTTTATCCATATTCCTTACCATATCTTCTATCTTTTAACCACCCTAAAGACTTTATTTTGAATCCATACTTCTCCTAAAAATATTCTAATGAATGCATTTAACTTGATTGTAGGCTAACATACAAAAACAAAGAAGTTAAACTTTTACACAGTAACCCACATGTGGGTTGATATGCAAAACTATGAAGTCAAACTTTTAACATTAACCCGCTAATAGGCTAATATTTTGTATTGGGGAACTACATAAAAAATCTATGGGTTAATATACAAACCCATAAAGTTATACTCCCATTCTATAACATTAGTGTGACCTAAATCTTAGGTAACACTCTTTATATTCCAAAAAATACTATTCATAATACCAAGATATTCAAGCATTATAAGTTTTCATAAAAATGAGAAATACACTAGCACAAACTTTATGTCATGAAGTAGGTAAAGTACTGATTTACAATGCAACACCCCCTACCTAATCCCCTAAGGAACTAGATAAGGAATGCTACTTCTTATCGGTCACCCATCTTGATTCTACCCCACTTGCCAATTCTTTAACACTTTTTGACCCAATTGCTCGGTTGGTGTGTTTAGCATAGTTTATCCTCTAGATTAATTATTATCCTTATTTTAGATTATATTTCACCAATGCAAACATCTTATCCAATAATTTTAAGATTTAAGAAATTTTGGCAGCATAATGACTGCTTGGAAGAAAAACCAAAATTTTAAACATGCAGAAAGCATTTTTAATACCGTTACATATACTTCATCCATAATCTAGACCCATCAAATTCCTCATTCAACATTTATAGCACACATATTAATAGATAGCATAGGGTCTCAAATCCATATTATTCAGAAGAACATAAGCAACATAGGCATAGATACATACATATAAGAATACATTTAGTTTACATAACTGAGTTATGGTTTATTACAAAACCACTCTTTTACTTTTGGTTGCCAAAACCCTATACATGAGTATCCAACTACAGGACATGGAAAATGGATAGGAAATGTACACTAAAACTCTAGTTGTCGGTTATATTGAAGTATCAAGGCTATATAGCTTAAATATCTACAACCTATGCATTGGAACATTAATACACTAAGTATAAACTTAGTGGTGAATTTGATATAATATATGTATATGCACACATACAATCATGTAATAATCACATACATCAGTGCAATTTACACATTAATGCGAATTCATTTAATTATCCCTGTTAATTTATTACCTTACATTATAATTTTGTATACCTAATTATATTATGTCTCTTTCATCTTGTTTCACTTATGAGTTACTCTTATTTTATTCTTGGCCCATTCTACAAGACTACACTTAAAGACACTAGACATTAAAATCCAAATCTTGTAGTGGCTCATATTTTAGACCTCGATAGTTGTACCTACCCAATTCCACCTGATAGTAGGGACCAGTTCCAAAGGACCTCCTATAATGCTTTAGCATTGAGGCTCTTAGAATAGTGCTTCGAGACCTAAAAAGGGCATCTGGGAGTGCTGGGTCACTTGCACAAATCCTAAGGTAGGGCACACTACCCAATGAACTTCAAGGGCTTCAAAATGGGTGAAAATGGCTTTAATTAAAAAGTTAATAAAATAAATAAATTAAATTAGGCCATAGGTTAGTGAGCCATAAGCCCATATCGACTCGAGCAGAGAATGACCCGAGATGCATTGGACGAACGCAAAAATACCACACCCTAAAGCTTAAAAAATTCCCCTGAGTCTAATGGTGCAAGATTTTTGAAATCGGAGGTCGTTTTGTGAATTCTTGTAATTTTTGAGTTTTCATATAAATTGAGGTAGTATGAAAGCTATCTTATTGAAGAAATTTGGCCATAAAAATTTACGAGTTGGGATTAAATAAGGAATTTTAAAATGAACAGTGTAATTTTTTGAGGTCGTTTGGAATTTTTTGAGATTTCAATAGAACTGTGATTTTCCCTAGATTTCGTTAGCCTAGCTGCCGAAGGAATTAGGCCACAAAATTTGGCATGCCATTAATTGAAGGCAAATGAGTATTTTAGAAATAAACGCAATGATTTTTAAAGGTCTGAGTAGCCATATAAAAATTTTTGATGTTTTGCCGCACACTAAATTGCCACTAAATGCTCAATTTTTAATTCGAGTACTTCTCGATGGAATTTCACTGCAAAATTTTATGGGCATGAAATGGGCATTAAATGATGATTTTAGGAACAAATGATGCATTTCTTTTGATAATCGTGTGATTTTTTAAAAATCCCCGAAGTTGGATGCCCCTATTTTTGGGAACTCAAATTTTGAGATGCTCGAGAACCTCGTAACATGAACTGAGGCTCCTTTAGCTTACTTCAGCCATTGAATCACATGGCCATACTTTTTGGCTACCATTTAGTCATCAATTCCCTCTCAAAATCATTTTTAATTTCCCATTTTTTTCCTCCCCTCACCTCCTTCTTCCTTAGAAAAACTTTATCCACATTTCTCTTTATTTTTCCCCCTATTCCAGGCTATCTTAGCCAACATTTTCTATAAGGCATCAATTAGAGTTGATGTTAGCAGATGGAGAAGGAGGAAACCTCAAGGAAAGATGAAGAGGAAGTAAGATGCAAGTGAAAAACATCAAAGGAATTCAATAGGAAGTAGATTTCCTTGCATTTCTTAATTGGTTTTGAAGAGTTTCTTTTCCTCTAAGGAGTGCTTATGTCTTTGGAATTTTGTTTAATGTTGCTTGGAATTTTAATATCTTTGAGGGGAAATGGTGGAGGACAGCAAGAAAGTGGATTTTAGCTCAAAGATGATGTTAACAAGATGCTCACCAAAAGGGTCCTTAAGCTAACTTAAAAAGAAAGAGCTTAGCTCTCTAAATTAGTATGTGAATTTAGTCTTTTAAATGCATGCCTTCCTTTTTCTTTTTTTTTCTTCTAAAAATTTGATGATATTATTATCGAGAATTATCATCTTTAAGGAGAGTAGAGAGGGAGGTCATTCACACATGTTTTTGGAGGGGTAGTATTGTGAAATGTTGTGCTGGTTGTGATATACATAAATTTTAGTGATTTTTAGCCTGCTTTGTGTGTCTTTAATAAGTAATTGATGTAATCATAGGTGTTGATTGAATTTTGAATGTATGCCATGAGTTGTTGGGTGCTTGATAATATGAGAAGAGCTACTTATTTTTTTTTCTATTTTATAGAGATAAGAAGAGCTAATGAAAATGTAGCATGTGTGAGTGTGTTTAGCTATTGAATTGGGTAGTGGAAGGAGGACTTGGTAATAGTGTAGGATGTAAATAAGGGGCTAGAAATTAGAGCATGTTAAAGGGATACTAAGGTAAGGATAGAAGGCATGACAAAAAAGAAATGTAAGGGAGAGATTAGTGGAAAATAACATTGATTTCATGACACCATAGGGTAGCAAGTAACTGGAGTGAGGAGGCATGTATGTGACTTAAGTAGGGCTATGATATTTGGATATAATGGCTTATAATTTATTATCTTTAGGTAGTGTAAACAATCACTACATAGGTGCGTTGTTAATATGTAACATGTGGGGCTAGTAATTTATAGCTATACTATGATATTAAGAGTATAACATAGGAGGCTGACGAAGAAGAGCATGTAAACTCAAGAACAACATGTCTAAACATCTTGATATTAATTCATGTACATAATATAACTAAGGTGACCATAGCTATATGCTACTATGATAATGAAATAAAATGTGTATATATATATAAATGTAACTGCATTCATGTAAGGACATGTTTAGGGGCTAGATGACTTAAAAGTGTGTATAATTACATGGCATGAAAATGGTTATGAAATGATAAAAGATATCCATGTGAAATTGAGTTAGAATGTGGGTTGAAATTACTAGAACTTCAATAGCTAAACTAATTTATAATGTGAGCTGTTATGGCATTAGAGGGTACCAATGATAAAGACCTTTAGTGCATTATTTTAAATGGAATTTGAGACTACATTAAGAGTCACTTGAAACCATAGATGGATTTGACTTTAGGCCTATGGTTATGTATAATCCTAACAAACTTTGTGTAATGTATAAATTTGATAAAGTATGACAAAATGAAAATGCTTGGCACAAGTTGCTTGGTAAAACTTAGTTTGATATAAATGTTAAATGGCCTTAAATGAACTTAAGGATTGTGTTTCTAATGAGTAAACAAAAGCTTAAGGGAAGAAAGTAAAGATTGATTCATAGTGAGACCTAACTTAAACTAAGAGAAAAGTTTAAGTTAAACATTATGACTTATGCTTGTGCCCAAAAAGGGGCTATTTGACTCCTTTTCCTATTAGTACCTGAGACTATATTAAGGACAAATTAGCATGTAATTAAGCTTATTGAAATGCTAGACATGTAAATGGTGATGGCTATGATAATTGGCTTGCAATAACTTTAGATTGAATAATTTATATGGCCTAATATTATTTAAAATATATACCTTGAGAAGGTACCCTTAAATGATTAATAAGAATGGAACTAGAATGCATGGTAATGGCCTAGTATAATGACTTAAACAATGGCTTGAAATGTGCTATGAAATTGTACTTTTGCTTATGCCTTAAGCGGCTAGATTTAAGACCTTTGTATGTTTGGCTATTGTTCTTAGTAGTTGGCTTAGGAATTGGCCTAGTTATGGTTAGCTTTGTGCCTAGAAATATGCTTAAAAAGACATTGAAAACTGTGTTCAATTTGGACTTAAAACAGTCCTAGAAATTGCTTTGAACAGTGGTTGAAATGACCTATAACTGTCCAATTGACTAGTAAGTGAACCAAAATTGTCACTGGACAAAAAGTATTAAATTTTTAAGTATTAATGCCATGATAAATCATAATATATGATGCATTGAATTTTGGTAATAGCAAACTTAAATATTCTTATGGAATTTTACCCAGTAAGGCCAAAATATGGCTATACTAATCTAGCTAAAAATATAAAGTATGA
>CANXYI011309546.1:0-11157 GCA_948208565.1 Hura crepitans | reverse complement strand
GTTGATTTTTGACCTGGACAATTACAAGTCATTTTTAGCCCTACCGAGCAATTACTGGTAAAATTTTCTAGCACTTTTTAACTTAATTTTGGAGGCATAAATTAAACTACATTAAATCAAGTCCAACCCATTATTTTGGCTTATTTATTGATATGTTAAATAGTTAATTTAATTATAGTCCCAAAGTCATGCTTTTATGGTATAGTTATAGGTTATTTTTCTTAATTATGATAGCCATTTCAAGTTCATTTTAAGTCCTTTTTCAGTGCCAATTGCACCCATGATCATGTATTTCCATAGGCCTAAAGGCAACCTCACTTATACAACTTAAATAGCCATAAAAGAGGCTTCCAATTATGTTCACATAAACTTTATGATTTAGGCCACTTTAAGGTATTAATTTCATGCCAAAGCTAATCCAATTACGAGTCAAATTTTCATGTCTTTACAAGCTAATCTTAAGTCCATTTTTCAACTATTTTCTAACCTTAAAAGATATCCCATATTTCATTCATTTCAAGCCATGTTAATCACACACATTACCTAAATCATGCCATATGCACAAAATAAGATTCATGCCAAATATGTCATGTTTATCACACATACTAGTTAGGCTATACCTCATTTCTATGCCACCTTACCTTGCAAAGCTCTTGACCACAAGTCTCAAATTGCCTTTTACAAGCTATCTATCACATTCAAGCATTTTTATACACACTTAAACATCACACAAGCATGCCTATGCACATATTATGCCTTTAAAATGCAAATTAGGCAAACATACCCTATAAACATGCCTCGGCCACATTACATACACTCACACACAAGCCTTAATTCACTAAGTTCTTTACCAACACCTTACATGCCACCAATGAGAAGCCAAAAATCATTCCATAAGCCATGTACACATGCCATTCAGCTAACATACCTATCAAATGACCTCTCAACCACAAGAAGACTTACACCTAAACTCATAATTCTAACTACCTATATATACATTCCAAGCATATTTCATGCCAAATACCTTAATTATCATGCCATAACACCATTACAAGCCATACACACACTCACATAAAGCTCTAGGCTACTAAGCAGAATCACCCTTCCATGCATTCCTTTCCTTAATTTAGCATCTTAATTATGCCTTATACATAACATTAGCCTTAATATACAACTAGAACACCAAGGCACACACATTATCCATAATTTGCTCTATTTCTATATAAGGATTCCTAGCCTAATGCACTCAATATCCATCAAGCATAATTCAAATACTTTAAATTCACTTACCTCCCAATCAAAATAGTTAAATTCCACTCTTTAAGTCCACTCTTTAAGCTTGAAGAAAGTCATCAAATCCTCACTTCCTCCCTAAGCTTCCATTCATGCCACAAGCCTTTCAAAAATTCACTAAAATTCACACACACCTCCAAATTAAATTCTAATCACATAGGTATTCTTAGAATCATCAAATCCCTTAGGAAATAAATTAAAAAGGGTGGAATTATTTACACATAAGAAGTTGCTCTTTTAGGCACCTTTTGATGCACACCCTTACTTCTTTGAATTTTCTTGCACTCTAAGGGATTCTATGGCTTCCAACACCTTCACAAATCAATTTCCAACATATTAAAGTGATTTTTAGTGGCAATAGACATAGGAAAAATCTTGCAAAAGGGGATAAAAATGGTGATTCTTACTGAAAATGGCATTAGGTAGGAGAAAAAGGAAAGAAGAAGGAGAAAGGAGGAGGGTGAGTGGAAATGGCCAAGTTACCACCCATGTGTCCCTTTGGGCCTTTTATAATGGCTGAAGTGGCACGAGTGGGGCTCACATGCCACTTGAACAACCCGAAAAAGCTTAATTTTGGTAGAAAATTTAGAGAATTTTTAAAAATCACTCGAACCTCTAAAAATCATTGTGTTTGTTGTAAAAATCCTCGATTGGTCTCATTTAAAGGCTCATAAAAATTCACAACCAAATTCCACCGATAGGATAGTTAACCAATTGCCTCAGTTTACATGTAAAACCTTAAAATTTAGAAAATTTGCAAACAACCTTGGAATTCAAAATTTCTTTCACCAATGGACTCAAGGGAATTTTTAACCTTTAGGGTATGGCATTTTTAGGTCTATCGGGGCACATCTTAGGTCATTCCTTGCCTGACTCCATTTAAGCCTACGGCCCATTAGATTATAGCCTAAAATAATTTATTAGTTTTGGTAAATCTTTAAATTAAGTCAATTTCATCATTTTATAGCCCCTTAAAGTTTCATGACCAGTAACCCTGCCTTAAGCCTTATAAAAGGTGACCTAGCACTCTGGGAACACTTTTTAGCCTCAATAGTACTATTGACGGAGCCTCGATTTATGAGCGTTACATTCTATGTGTGCAGTGGTTTGCATTTTGGACCTTGTATTATAGCTACACGTACATATTACTGTGTCATACTATGCAGTGGTTCCATGAACCTTTTACTATAGTTGCACCTACATATTCTTATGTAATGGTTTTAGAAACCAAAACACTGCTGCACCAGCCTCTTTTCTGAAACAAGTATTATGCAATGGTTCTAATGAACCAAAATGCTACTGTACTAGCCACATATCATAATAAAAGTGGTATTGATCTAATTGATCAAACCTAGTAGCTATTTTATTCCTAGTTGACCGATGAACCCATCTAGTGGGTGTCTAACTATACAGGCCATGTCTATTTTCCATGTTTTATTTAGTTTTAGGTCATTTTACATTATTTAAACTCATTTTCATCATTATTTTCTTCACAATGTCATCCAAGTGATTTATATAATCACTGGTCATGTCATTTCTTTTGGTTTCCCACCAAGTTTTCATCATTTTACCATTTCATTTTTCTTATCATCATGAGTCATAATTCATAAGGTTCATTGCATATCTTAATATGCCTTATCACAACACACTTTTAAGTCATAAGTTGCCATTTCCTTTATTTTTCACTTTCTTTCTTTAATGGCCTTCTTAGTCATCCTTTCTTTAGAATATAATGTCATTTTCATCCACACCTAGCCATTTCACATGCACATATTCTTAATATATTTTTCGGCCATATTATATTTCTTAACATCCACTTTCATTTCAAGCTATTTACCACAGTTCCATACATCCTTTATCACTTTCATCATTATATCATTCATTTATAAGCTTGACTATTCATACATACATGCCATAAACTTCATTTGACTATTTAAGGTCCCATATCATCCATATTCATTTCCATTATTTTAACACCTTTTCATTACTTTTACATAGACATACATGATGCTCATTAATTTTCTCATATCGTTACATACATTTACATGCATGAACATTTACTATTCACACATGCATTTTACATGCATCATTCAGCCCTTCCTTGACCAACATCATACATGTTCATTTTCCATCATCTTATCACATTTCCATCTTCCTTACATTTATACTAAATACATCAAATACATAACACAAGTACCTATATTTCCATAACAAGGTCATGCTTCCATACAAGATTTCACACCAAATTCCCATACACATATACATGAATATATTTAAATCTAAATTCATATATCATAAGTTATATAAATGCTCTCATTCACACCTTCTAATGGGCATAATCCTTCATACCAATTTTCTATATCACAAGACACATTTTATCGCATTTTACTCCATTTCATCAAACACATTTCTAAGTCCATTTCTTTTCAATATCATATCATTTACACTGACTGTACTTATTACACATACACATCCATAATATGATGTTTTTGGCTACTTTCTCTAACCCACATTTCATATTCATTTTCATACTTTTTATCACATATTCTTATTAAAATCATACTAATTACATATCAAAGTAATCAATATACATACATATACTTAACACAGACCATTCGGTCTATACATGTTCATCACCATACATTTTTCATTTCATTCTTTTTATTACATTTTCTCACTTCATATGTACACATACCTTACATACACTAATTATTACATTCACTTATATGCTTTTACCTACATAAATATGTAATATTCATTGACACATGGTACATATGCCATTCGGCCATAATTGGCTAACACCATTCATTTCCAATTCTCACTATTTATTTACATATTCATTATTTAAGCTTATTTTTGCACCAAATACATCAAACGTACTAACCAAATACATCTATTTCCATAACAAGTTCACATTTTCATACAATATTTCATACAAAATTTTATGCAATTCATACATTTATACATTTAATTCAAATTCACATACCTTAAATAGACAATTCACCACTTTCTAATGCTCACTTTAGCCTTATCTCTCTTTATCCCTTTCTTTTCCTACTTACACATTTCTCAATTTTAGAAAATTTCTCAAAATTCTATTTTAACTCCAAATTGAGTTCCAATTGCACCTAGTGTCTTAAAATAATCTCTAGTTTCCATAACTAAAATAAAAATTAATTTTTGGAAACTTACTATTCATGGTGACACTATTCACCAAGTTGTAAATTCTCTCTTCACAAGCCTTCTTTTGATGAAATTCAACTTTTAGTTGCTTATTTAGGTCATGGAGGGAATTTTAGAGGTATCAATTGCTTGTTTTGGTGGAGAAATAGAGGATTTATAGAGGAATAAAAGGGAAAATTTGATTGTCACCTTTAAAGAAAATGGCTATTATTTTTCTTGAGCAAATGGGGAAGATGGGTTCATTTGGTGTGTATGGACTCACCCATACCAAATCACCATTTTATTTATATGGCTTATGGGCCCGTTCTTTAAAATCTCAATTTTTATGCTACGTAAAGCTCAATTTTGTGTCAAAATTTAAAAATTCATTACACCTTTTATAGGCCTTTAAAAATGCTAATCTTGGTGTCAAAATTCTTTATTTAATTCCATTAAAAGGCTCATAAATTCTTGGGTCAAAATTCCATAGTTGACTTGGGTCACTATTCACTTGCAAAATCTAAAAATTCTAAATAAATAGTAAATGACCTCTGATATTAAAATTCTTTCTTCAATGAACTCATTGGAATTTTTGACATTCAGAGTGTGCTATTCTTAGGTCCATCTAGGCACATCCTGGACCAATCCCAACAAAAACCCATTTAAGGTCACTAGTCACTTCTTTTATGATCTGTTATGATTTATTAGTTCTGCTAAATCTTTTAATTAATTCATTTTCATCATTTTCTATCTCATCAAAATTTTATGAGCAGTGCTCACCTTTCCTGGCCATGGCATAGTGCCCCGCACCTTTGGGAATAGTGTTCATGCCTTAGAAAGTACCATTCATGAAACTATGTTTCACGAATGTTATAACAATCTTAATGATCAAGCAAGTTTATAAATCTAATTCATGTGGCAATGCTTATTGCCACTTAAAAACCTTTGATTAATATCATAAATATCTCATTTTTATGTAAAATCAATCAAGGAATTATTGAAAAATAATTAAAATACAAAATACAATTCATCATTGGTAGAAACTTTTAATAAACTAGTGACAAATAAGATGAATAAATTTGTTGAAAGAAACTTTATTTATAGATATAGATTGTCACATAACATTGTCACAAATAATAGAGTATAGTTCCATGGCAAAACAAAGAGACTACTAATAAAGTATAAAATTAAGCATCAAAAGCCCTCTCCTTACAAGCCAAAAGCTAATTATGCAATATAATCAACTAATAAGAATGTGAATAAGATACTATAGAAAATGATTGTAAACTATAAGGATTGGGTATAAATGTTACTATTTCCACTATGGGGCTATAAAACAACTGCTAGAATATCAATAAGAGCCATTACCATTTCCTTATTATATGTAATAGAAGTATTACTACCTATAGAAATTGAAGTTCCTTCTTTATTATAGTATAAAAAGTAAAGATTTTGGAGACAAAATGTGCAAAGACAAAGTATGACCAATTAATTTTGGTTGATGAAAAATGATGAAAGCCTTAAATCATATGTAGCTATATTAGAAAAGGTTGGCTAGATCATTCAACAAGAAAATGAAGCAAAGAACTATAAAGGAAGGAGATTTAGTGCTAAAATAGTCAAAGCCTCTTCTAACTGATCTGATAAGGACATTAAAACCTAAGTAGGAATATCTATATCTTATTAAAAAGATACTAAACAATGGGGTAGTAAAGTTATCTAACTTAGAAGTCAATGATTTCTTTAAACCTATTAACATGGACAAGCTAATGAAGTACTTGTACAAAAAAAAGATTACAAAGGTTAAACACATAAAAGGCAGCTTAGGTAAAAGTTATAACACCCCAATAAAGGAAAACCTTAGACAACTGGGCACTTTATGCAAAAATATATGGTTTTGTGAGAAAATTTTCAACCAAGAAAACATGAGAAGGCTTGTTAATAATAGTAATCGAATCATATTAAAGCATTTAATCATTTGTACCAAATTTAAATTGATCAAGTTATAATGCTAAAAATGCTTTATGATAATTATTATTATGTAAATAATATATTTCTTTTTTTTTCCAATTAGAAAGATCTATTATTCCTCAATTCTCTAACGGCCCAATGGTTGAAATCTTTACTTGTAGAAAGATTACAAGATTTATAACAAGGTACCTTTCTCAGCAAGACTCTTTTATTTCACAAATCTAGGAATGATTAAAGGAAATGATGAGTTAGGGTAGGGAATCCTTTACTTTAGCTCAAAATACCTTTGGATGTGATATGGGATGTAAAAGGTTGCATATCTTAAACCTACCAAAAGAACACAACCAATATAAAAAGATGGGGAAAAGTAAGGAAACTTTCATTGATTGCACATCCACCTAATCTCACATATAGTAGTGCTACCTAGCCTTAAGTTTTATTCCTCTTTGCTTCCAAATTTCCTTTCTACTCAATAAGAGTAGTAGTGCTTAGGAAGATAGTGGGTCCAATAGTTTTTTGAAAGGATTAGACAAAAGTTACCTTGTAGCAATAAATGTGAAGAATCTATTATATGGACAACTTAAGTAATAAATATGCACATGACTAGTAATGTGAAAACCTTATCTGAAGGCATATAGACTGCTAAGAGAAAACCCAATTAAATGTGTTCTTTAGGCCAAAATTAGCACAAATAAAATAAAGAAGCAAGAGGGAAAACCTTCAGGCTCTCTAGTTAGACATATTTGCAATAAAGTTGGCTTCCCAGCATGAACATGGTATTTCTGGCCTTTAAGTTGCCAATGCCCTAAATAGTTTTTGCTAATAAAAAATATGACATATTACCTCTAGTGTGAATTTTTTTACTGCCTTAAGTAGTTTTTACTCATAAAATGGCCCCTTATATGTCACTATTAGGAATAAAGCCAATAAACATAATAAAAGCCCATAAGCCATTCTTTAGATACTTGTTGTTGCTATTTAAGAAATCACAAAACTATTTCTAATGATATTAGACCAACTTTAGAAATGAATTTTTGCACATTTGAGGGTGATATACCTAAAACATACACAATATCAAGGGATAATGATCTTTAAAAAGTGGGATTATCCAAGGAGCTTTAATTTCAATGTTCCAAATCATAATCACTACAAACTCTTTAAGAGTTAGGGACAATTTTTTGATTTTCAAGTAAAAAATAGGTAAAGTGGAATCCTAGTAATTTGAGGCAACAAAGAGCAAATGGAAGTCAACCTTGACCTTTTGTAGAAATTTAAAGGTAGAAAAAAATTACAAAATAATGGATCCTATAAAATTTTAGAATTCAAGATATATACAACAAAGAAGTAAAAAGAGGAGCCATGATGACCTAAAAAGAGAGAAGTAAATCAAAATAACTATGTATACTCACAAGTATATACTAATCCAAGTCTTTGTTTGATTTCACATATGAGATCAGCATGGACCAAGTATAAGCCCTAGGATAGAAAGGTTCATTCGAACTTTTCTGACTTGTAAAGTATTAGTCTAAATAGGCTTTGACAATAAAACATCCCTAGTTCACATGGATTATCAACCACTCTATAGTTAGTCTATAAGGCCTTTATGTAAGAACATAAAGCACAACATGCGTAGAAAACATCACAAAAGGGTTGAAAGTCAACTCATTGGTGTGAACAAAAAACACATGTCGCAAAATTAAAAATCAAATGTATTTATCTATAATATAAAAAATTCATTTAAAGAAATTTGTTTAGCAATGCTAATGTATATAAAAAAAGTAGAAAACTAGATATATAGAATAAAGTGTTCTAGTGGTGGCCTTAGTCCTCCTTCTCATCCTTGAGGGAGAAATCATCATCGAATAGGATAATATATCATCATTAGCTACCTCACATTTCTATATGTTACATCCAAAGATTTCTCCCTTATGATAAATTCACTCTAAAAGAGGGACTAATTAACAAGTTTGACCCATATAGTCTTTACGACACACACAACACATGTGACCTGCATTTTAAAAAAATGTATAGGATTATTATAGAAAAATGGCGGGTCTTTGCCAGCATAACCACTAAAAGGCCATCATTTTCTATAGGGTATGCTTCATGGTAGCTCTTAAAACCTATGACAAGAATGGAAATGTATGTAAGTAGTTACAATTACAAAAGCTAAACAAAGAGGTCCTTTGTTTAAAAGGCTCACAAATGTGGCCTCAAAAGGCTTAAAGTCAATGGGGAGGTCACAACTCCTCTTGATAGTTATACCTCCAATATGTGGGCTCTAGCATAACAAAAAGAGAACAAACACTTCATAGGAAACACTAGAGATAGGTAAGGATGATCTTCTACATTGACTGCAAATGTTGGAGATTTATTTACTAGATGAAAAAGCCTTAATACTTAGCATCGGGACAAATCTAATAACTAAAGGACATGCACTCAAGGAAGTAACCAATCTTCCTCTTCTTATAGGAATAAGAAGTGGCTTGAGGAGAAAGATGTGGGGCCTATTAGATAATATTCAAATGTAAGCAGTGGATAATAGACACAAATAACAGAGTTAAATTTTCTCATAATAGCAAGAATTAGCTTATGAAAGTCTCAAGAGTATAAATGTGCAGATGTATGATGCAGCTTTGATGATTGTTAATAGGTTGACAAAGACTGCTCACTTTATACCTACAAGAATGGATTATTCCTTAGAAAAGCTTGCTAAATTATACATTGATGAGATAGTGAGATTGCATGGAATGCCATCATCTATCATATCAGATTGGGACTTAAGGCTCCACTTAAGATTTTAGAGGAAATTATATAATGCCTTGGGTACTCCAGTTCATATTAGTATGGCATTTCATCCACAAATATATGGTTAATCTAAACTAATTATTTAGGTAACTCTAAAATATAAATAATTTTCAAATATTAATAATTAGAACTTTAATAGAAGAATAAATCCTAGCGGCCATTGGTACCCTTTTTGGACTTATAACATTGATATTTATAAAATCAAATTTGCACTTTATGTCCTCCAACCCATGGCAAATTCATTTGACATGAACCATAATTCATACCATATGCAAAATCTTAATGATCGAGGAAGTTTATAAATCCAATTCATATGGAAATGATTATTGCCACTTAAAAAATTTTCATTAATATCATAAATATCTTATTTTTATGTAAAATTAATAAAGGAATTATTAAAAAATAATTAAAATACAATTCATCATAAGTAGAAACTTTTAATAAATTGGTGACAAATAGGATGAACAATTTTATTGAAAAAAAAATCTTCATTTAAAGATATAGGTTGCCATAAAATATTGTCTCAAATAATAAAGTATAGTGTCATGGAAAAACAAAGAGACTATTAATGAAGTATAAAATTAAGCATCATAAACCCTCACTTTGCATGCCATAAGCTAAGGATGAAATATAAGCAGCTAATGTAACATATGTGCATTAAAGCTCCATGAATAGTGCCACTAGGTTTGGGAAGTGTGCCTGGGGTGCCGAGTCACTTACATGAGAACCAAGGTAGCAACATTGGTTATGAAACTTCGAGGGGCTTTTAAACTGATGAGAAATGAAAATTTTAAAAATTTAGCAAAACTAATAATTAATTTTGGGCTATAAGCTATTGATTTATGTAATAAAATTGAGTTGGACTAAGAATGACTTAGGATATGACTAGACGGACTTGAAAATATCATACCCTAAAGCTAAAAAATTCCACTGAGTCCATTGGTGAACAAATTTTTGAATTTCGAGATTATTTGCAAATTCTTTTAATTTTAATGTTGGCATATAAATCCAGGCAGTTTGAAACCTACTCTATTGATGAAATTTGGTTGCAAAAATTTACTAGCATGTAGAAGGGATTAAAATAGAAATTTTAAAATAAATGGTGTAATTTTTTGAAATCTATGTGAATTTTGGTGAATTTTTGAAGTTCTGCCAAAAATTGAGTCATTTTGGGATGCTTTGGGAGGTCACAGGATCTACTTGTACCATGCTAGCTAGCCTAAGGGCCATGTCAAATGTCTAAATGGCTTTGACAAGTGGCAAATCCACTTAAACAAAAGATGAAATTTTCTTTCTTCTTCTGCTTTGTAACGACACCACATAGCGGGAAAGAGGGCACTTTTATCATCTTCTTGCATTCTTTTTTGTAGTTTCTCATCATCTAAATCCATTTTGGGATGTCAGGGAGCTAAGGGTAAAAGAATTTCTAGTAAAGGACCTCTCTACAATTAATTAAAAATATTCAAAGTTTACTGGTTAGATGCAATCTAGCAAGGTACCTTAGGTAAGTTTTCTTGCCTTTTGCTCCATTTTTCTTAGATCTTTTAGGCTATAAATGAATGTTAGGGATGCCTAAGGACTAAAAGTGTGTATTTGAGTTGTGTTTGAGGGAAATTGATGTTAAAAGTGTCTTAAAGAAGGTGAAGGAATGCTTCTATTAAGGGTTACACATAAGGCTAGAGGAAGCTTAGGGTGTTTAAAGGCTTCAAGTAGTTGCTATTTATGAGGTATGTGAACTTTAGTATTTTCCTCAAGCTAAAGGGGTTTCAAGGCCAAGAAGTGTAGTAAAAAAATTGGGTAGTTTGAGGTTCAACTTAATGATAGGTAGATATTTGAATAGAACCTTATAGGGAAATGTTTAATTGGAATGAAAGTTTTGGCTTAGTGAGGGTAGGTTATGTTTGCTAGCTAAGACACCTAGGG
>CANXYI011309455.1:0-10971 GCA_948208565.1 Hura crepitans | reverse complement strand
AAAATGCTTAATTACGCCTATTTAGGGGCGCGTAAAACCTCAGGTCAAAATTGGTTCAACAAGAAAGTTAACATGTTTCTCGATTTGCGTGAAAATCTTAAAATTAAAGAAAAATAGTAAACGACCTTGAAATTTAGAAATTTATTTACTAATGGCCTCAAGGGAATTTTCAACCTTTAGGGTATGATATTTTCAGGTTTGTCTGGGCACATCCTAGGTCATTCCTGACCTAAGTCCATTTGAGCCTACGAACCACTTGATTTTAGCTTGAAATAATCTATTAGTTCTGCTAAATTTTTAAATTAGGTCATTTTCATCATTTTCAAGCCCATTAAAGTTTCATGACTAGTATGCCTTATCTCGGGCATTGTGAAGGTGACCCGACACTCCAGGCACACTTTTCGAGTCTCGGAGGTATTATTCACAAAGCCTCAACTTACGGGCGTTACATACCATGTCATGCATATATAATAATTGAGCATGTTTAACTTGTTAAGCCTGCAAATGAAAACATGTAAATTTGATATGATACCAATCGAATGCATACTAGGAATACTGCAATTATACTTTACATTGGCTTACATTTTGTACACCTCAACTAGCTGAATGCTAATTTACTTACTGTTACAAATTTAATTTATAAGTGATGCAAATTATTTATATCATACCCCATGATTATCTACTGTAGCATTTAAGTATATTTTAAGTTAACCTGATTGATTCTTATTAATAATCTGATTAGCTAAAACTAATCGAAGCCATGGGTAATGCCCTTCTAAAATGACCCTGACGAAGGGTAAACAGACTGATAACTAATAAGCTAATAAAATTATGATAGGGATGGGCTCACCCATTGCCCTATCATAATTGATAGCTGATAAGCTGATAATACTAGTGGCCTTGGCCACTATCATTGAAATTAGCTCAGATGGCACTAATGCCGAGCTATAAATTATTGCAGATCTATGTAATAATCCCTCTTTGGAATGCCAAAGCTACCTTAACTTAGATTTTGAAGAGTTTACCCCAGGCTTTTGGTTTTAAACTTTATATTACTTAAGTTTAAGTGTCCTAGTATCTTTTTATATTTTAATTTAATACTAACTTTGTAACTGATGATATTGATATATTTTGAGAACTATTATTCTCTGCTGAAATGCTCTCATTATTCTTAATGTTATTTCTTTGTGTCTACTTGTATGGTTTTCTTAACTAGCTTTTCACTACTCTTAGGTGGCTAAAGCTAATTTTTTGATGTTTATATAAACCAAATTAACTGAGAGATTTAAACTGCTATATATGATTATGTGATAAATCATAACACAACATATATGCTGATTCTATAATCATAATGCAACTTACATACAGTTTCTACAAATCTTGCTATAACATACATGCTGATTCTATAAATTATAAGAAAACCTACATACTGGTTCTATGAATAATAATGCAATATGCATGCTATTTCTATTATAATTTGTGTAGTTCATATTTGGACTGCATCATAGTTATATGCACCATTTTTGTATTTTAGCTAATAAAATTCTACTACTGTATGAAAGGTTTATGACCATCTGTTGAATCATATCAGATATAAACTTTAAGATTAGTTTCTTATCTATATTATATCAAGAAGGGTCTAGATTTAATAAAATTACCTTAGTTGCATATGGAGTTAATTCGTTCCCCTTCTATCTATAGATATATCTAATTTATTTTTCTACTTATTCTTAAAATAAATTAACCTATTCATTACTAGCTATCAAGGTTATCCTTAATGAATCAAGCTTAATTAAAGCGTCCTTGATGCTATGCAATAGGCACTATATTATAAGCTATAATGTGACTAGTGTAATGTAGTTCCTAATTGCTGGATACATCAATCTATTAAATTCATAAAATAGATTTGTTACTAGAACATATTTTAGTAGGGTACTAGGACCTAGTTGTTTAATAACATTCATCTAATAATTAACTAGCTGTGTCTAATGCTTAGTGTGGTTAGGTTTAAGAATCATTCTTTAGAGCTGGTTACATTCTTCCCTTTCACTAATCATACTATTAATTCTTAATAGATCACCGTAAATTTACTACTCATAAGTTGAATGTGATTGACTTTCTATAACTGGCTAACATCAAACCTAAGTTGCTAAATTCTCAAAAGGTCTAACCTTGCATTATTAATGTTCCTATCTAAGTGTACAACTAACACCATGAGAATTACAACTATTGTATATTCATGTATCTATGTATCATTTGGAATATGTTTTTTACTTAAAGAATTAGTCTAATAGTTTGTATTTAACAATTAACCTTACTAGCCCTAAAATTAAATGAAACATGAAAGTAAGGGAGTACATACTCAAATTCTTTGGTTGTATTCGCTTCAGCTTACAATTTTTCTTTCCTTTTTTCCTATATTTGGCCTCGGCTCGGTTTTGCTAGCTGTGCCTATAAAACAATTTCCCTTTTAGACATTATATGTTTTTCAATTAATATGGCTTGTCAATTGATAAAACCCATCACATAATGTCTCTTTCTAAACTCCTTTTCATTTGTTTCTTACAAACATTAAACTTCCTTTTTACTAAAATAAATTTCAAAAATTTATAGTTATAGTAGCCCTTTTTTTCATCTCCTCTCTTTGTAGAAACCAAATAGTTCCCTTTTTATTTCCACATACCTGAAACCAAAAATTTAGCATCATTAATTGTCTCTCTATTTAATTCTAACCCTTATTATGCTTTTATCATGTATATAGAACTGTATAATGCACACAACCCAGTTTCTTATTACTTAACTTCATTTTTGATAGAATCTATATTAACTATTTATGCAAAAATTTTTGTTGTATTGCTCACCCCACTAGTAGTAGTGCTACCTAGTTGTAATCAGTAGTGTTGCTCTACTTGTAGCAATAACAACAACTATAACTCCCTTGCAAAACTCTTGCATAGCCCACCATTTGCACTCAGCAGCACAAACATGTGCTAGTAGCAGTGGCACCGCACCCTCTAGGAACTCCCTCACTTGTGCAACTAGCCCCCACATTAAGAAATTAGAATTACTCACCTAAAATTTGCTTCACATGCTGAATTATAGCTACAATGGCTATATAGTTCTTTTGCAATATTTGCTACATGAAACTATTAGCTGTAGCTATTGTATGTCCCGCCTACAGTAGCAGGTAGCTCAACCTTGCACCTTGTAAGCCTGCAGCTATTTTCTTCCCTCTGGTACTACTATGACAGCACCTGTAATGCCCATTGTTCAGCCCTAATTCTTGTAGCAGCTGTAGAAATTTAGTTATTCCCCCTTTTATAGCTCTAATTCCCTTATTGCCCCAATAGCATGTCAACTCTACTTTCTACAATGAAACCTCATGCCTCTGTTGTAGTATTGGTTAGCTTGCCATTCATATACAATAGCTGCAGCATTGGTGCTATGAAAGCCAGCAGTTGTACTATTATTAAACATTGATGGTTGGCACTGCAATTCCTTGCCATCTCTTACCATAATAGCAGCTCATTAATTCCCCATTTTTGCTATCCCCATTTTTGTGCGATCAATTATTTTTATTCTTTCCATTTTTAATTAGTTCTAGCTTCCTTAAAACTTCTAGATGTGTCCACTAATATATATTAATTTAGTTTCCTCTTTTTTATTACATAATTCTTCTCATTGTAAATCCATATCATCGTAAAGTTAATTGATTTCATAAAAACCTCCTTAATTAACTCAACTTATCCTAATACTAATTCTCTAATTATGCTAATAACATCTACTTAAATCAATTCAACTGCCCTTTATTTAATATCCTTTCAAAATCGAGCTCGCTAATGTATTTTGACCAAGCTTAGAGTGCTGTGGGTGTGATAATAATTTGAAATATGTTTTTGGGTTTTGCAACCCTATTTAAGTTCTTTCATATGTTTTAAACTTGTATGATATCTCTTCTTAAGGTTGAGATGGTATTTATGTTATTGTGTGATTTAGAGTGATAAGAAGGATTGCGGAGTTGGAAAATTGTTAAGAAATGTTCTTAGAAGTGTTTTTCTTGATTGTAGGTTACAACTCAAAATTTGGGATAGTGCCTAGTACAATCATTATGCTGCCAAAATTTTGGCATAAGGATTCTTAAATTTGAATACGTAACTTAGTTTTGAAATTTTTTTTGGAAACTCACATTTTGAAGTTTTAATCTTGATTGATAAGATTGTTTTAAATAATGTTGTATAAGTTGAGATCGGATAACATGTTATATACACACTCCTTAGTTATGTTAAGCAATCGGACCAAGTAAGAGGTGTTACATAAGGATTAAAAACATAGCTGGAATCTTGGTAGTCCATTGCTATAAAAGGTGTAGTAGAAATAAATGTTATTTTTAAGGTAACATAAGTAAGAAACAAAAGATAGGGAGTTACATAGGCATCACCTTGAACATGTAGTGGTGACATGCATGATTTCCCTATAAAAATGAGTATTGCCAGTACATGCAACTTAAGTTATAGCAACTGGTCTTTGATGGTAGCTCATTGAGGTAAAGTATGAGGTTTGCTTTGGCTAAATGGAAACAACTTATGTGGTTAGTAAAAGTGAGGGAATAGACTTTTAATCCATTTTCTATGGAATTTATGATAGGGATAGTTGTTGTTTGAGAGTATTTCAAGAATGCAATATAAATGTAGAGTTAGCCAAAAGCCTTAGTTTTGATATTATGTGTGTTAAATGTATATATGTTTATGCACAAAATGATGGAAAAGGTTAGTTATGTATAGAACAAGAAAAAGGGTAGATAAAAAAAGGGGTTAAAAGGAAAATGTAAAGTTCAAGTGCAAGTATGTGAACCTTATACTCTAATTTTTCCTTATCTCCTACAAATGTTGATTGAACTTCTATTTTAGCATATATGTTGAGATTACTTTCCTATGAAATAGAACCTAGTTACCTATAAATAGTTGAAGTGTAAAGTCTAAAGAAGTAAGTCGAGTACACTCCCCTATATATTTGGTGATTACTGTAAAATTAAGGTTATGCTATGTTAGGCCATTTATGAGTTCAAGATTAGTAGACAAAAGGGAACCCCATGATGACAATAATACTAAACTTGTGTACTAATTTAGAAGTTTTAGATATTTTTTTAACCATATATTTTAAGATTAGTGAAATACCATACTTATGCAGTCAAGGAAAGAATAGTGTTAGTTAAGTAACATGGTGAAGTCACTATAAGAATCGTATTGAATGTAATATGATTTCTAGTCAGAAGGAAGAATGAGATATATAATAAATACTGGGGTACCATTATAATTATGCCAGGGGTTATAAGCACCTAACCATCACTAATTAAGAAAATATCTAAATAAACATGTTTATGGGTCAAAGGTTTCTAAGAATAATTTGGTTATACTCTCAACATCATAGACTACCCCAAAGGCGCTATAAGATAGACTCCAGTAGTTGAGGAACGGAAAACTAATAATAGCCTTTAAGTTAAGGAAATAATATACTAACTAATAAAGTTATCAACCCTGCTAACAGATGTGTGAGTAAGGCAATATGCTAGACAATGTTTGCTAAGGATATATGGACTATAGTTGCAAGGATAGATATGAGATGATAAATACGATAATTACTAAAATGAGTAGCTGGAGTGAGATTTATAAATATGAGATTAGTTAAATACCTGAACATTATAAGTAAGTTTGCTAATTTTAGATAACTAGTTATGTGCATAAATATTTTAGATAATGAGTAAGGATATTGACATGTATGTAAGCTTCTATAAACAAGTTTAATTGATTTATTTAACATAATTAACCTATTTGTTTATGATGTTAGCCCTATGTTAGAGATATTCTCTTCTATCCAACAAGAGTCTATCTTTTAATTTCATAGACCAAATTAACCTTATAAAGCTATTTAATTATAGTTATGCAAGTAAGCCTATCTTTAATAGCAATTATGCTATATATACTTATTAAATGCATATCATGTGCAATATACTGATCATGTATGCACACTCATATATATAAGCATAAGTGGCATGTTTGTATTAGTTATTCATAGTGCATGTATTATACCAGCTATACATTAGCTTGTGATATGTTATTCATTATACCTAGCACTTTGAATGCCTTAGTCATACTAGATGCATATCTATAAAGCTACCATTACCTAAAATATAATTAAACATAGCTATTCTAGAAAAACCAAAGCATAAGATACAAATAGTGCATCAGAAACACACAAAGTATAAGATATAGATAGTGCATCAAAAAACACATAGAGCATAAGATATAGATAGTGTATTAGAAACACACAAACAAAAATAGACATAATCTAGTTTTATGAGGCTAAGGAAATCTTATTAGATAGATAAGAACTCCTCATATTAAAAACACCATCAATGCTAGGTTTTTATAGTATGGTGAGTTGTCTACAATTCATGAATACTAAACTTAAGCATAACATTGTTAAGAAACAGTAGTAAATAGAAGATGTATGTGCAAGGAAACATATAAAATGAACCTAACATGGCAACAAACTTAATGAAGATAGAAATATTATAGAAGAGCCTGTGGTAAACCTTATAGAATCTAGGTTAGGGTAGCTTTGGCATACTAAAGAGGGATTTTATGTAGATTTGTGATAGTTATAGCTTAGCACAAATGCCATATGAACTATTTATAGTTAATAGTGGCTAACACCTCTAAAACCTTTCAGCTTATAGTATAAAGGTGGTAGGGCAATAGGCGAGCCTATCCTTTTCACCAATTTTTAGCTTATAGTTTTTTAGCCCATTTACCCTTCCTCAGGCTCATTTTAGGAGTGACTTATTAAAGGCTCTATTTATGTTGATTATGCTAACAAAAACAAAATTAAACAAAAAATAAGAAATATGTTATGACTCAATCCCTTATCATTCAAGCATGCATTATATTTAAAGCAGTTACGTCACTTTTCCATGTATAAAAAGTAAATTGTAGTATTTAAAAGCATATGATAAACATATTTATACATATAGAAATTGGGTCATTGATTAATTGTTATTTGACTTGACAATTACCCGTAATTCCATAGGAATTAGCAGTAATTGCCTAACTTCCATCTCTAGGAGATTGGCCTTCAAAAATACATTTTACTATTGTGAGTTTTGATTAAGAAAATACAAATCCATTTTTGTCAAGGAAAACACCATTTAATTATGTATAAAATCATTTGACGTGAAATTAGGTTTTAGCATGTAAAATAAGTTATTTACTAGTTATTACAACCCTAAAATAAGCAATGAAGTGTAAATAGTACAAAAACAAAAGAAATAATCCAAAATATAAAATTGGTCATGTCTGTATGTCAACTGGTCTGTGCGGACTTTATGAGGCTTTGGAACATGTCCACGCGGATTAATGCTCGTAAGGTTATATGTTCATTTCGACTTTTACTCTAGTGAGATTGGTCACTTGCATGCAACTTAAAGAAAGAGGTTAATGGTACCAGATAAAGAATACACATAAATAAAATATACATGTTTGTGCAGACTAAGTTCCTTATAAAAGTAAGTCCGTGCAGACTACACAACAATATACATAGGAATAAACAAGTATGTTTATATGGATTACAATCCTCATAAGAGGGAGCCCGTATAGACTAAACAACAGTTTCAGTATGTCAACAATATATGTATTAGAGAATAGAATCATTATACATGGTAATATTATTTTCAGGCATGTCAGTATGGTAAATAGACTATATTAAAACACAACACATAAGATGGATATAACACTGTTATTGACCCTAAGTCTGTGCAAACTACAAATCATGCATATAATGATAGAGTTAGTCCATTCGGACTTAGACATGTTAACATATAAGTCTGTGCAGACTATAAATTATGCATATATCAAAAGTGTTAGTCCGTGTGGACTTAGACATGCTCACATATAAGTCCATATGATTAGGAGAAAAATCACATAATATTTATAATATAGAAATAAACAATTTTACAATATGAAATAGTTAAGACGATAACCTACTCCTATGATCAAGGTGGGGATTACATAAAATCACCTCACTTATGATCAATCCTTGGAGATTATAGGTCCTTAAAATAATAAGAATATACACAGTGATAGGCCTCAGATCTTACCTTGAAGTGAACACCAAGCAATAAGACAATGGTTGGGTTTTAAAAGAATAGATTTTTAAGTGTGGGTTAATTGGACTAGTAGAGTGATTCCTTAAGGGTTTATTAGCCATTGTAATTTAGGTTCTCCTCATTCGGTTTATTGAGACTCTTCCCTTTTTTTTGGTTTTTTTCCTCTATACCCCAAAAGGGGTATTTATAGGCTCAATAGGAATTTTGGCATCCTTCTAGGAATAGGATTTAGTGCTTGAATAGGAATTTTACACTTTTAGAAGTTTTACGTCGGTAGGTTCGTGCAGACTTGTACGGCTTAGTCCGCGTGAACTTAGGCATGGTTTTCTTACTAGTTCGTGGGCTTTGGGCTAAGTTGGGTTAGTCTCTATGGACATAGGCTTTGGCTTGGTTAGATAGGTCCGTGCGAACATGGGCTTTGGCTTATCTGTGCAGACCTCATAGCATTAAGTTCGTGCGAACTTATGCCATGTTGATCCGTGCGGACTTGGGTTTTGGGTTACTTAAGCCTACCTCTGGTTATCATCATAGGCCAAAAAGGTGAATAGGTCCATACCACGGGGGCTTTACCCCTGCACCCCTATTGGAATTAGTTTTAGGCTTTGGGCTTAGGCCTATCGGCCCAAGCCTTTCACTTTCGCCATAGATTCCCATTTTTTTTTCACATTTCGAGTTGCATCGCGAGCTTTTTAGGTCGGGTTAAAGTTTAAATACTTTAGAAAGTCCTATACCTAAAATTAAGGTGTCTACAGTTGCCCCCACTTTAGTGTGTGCTATGAAATGCTAAAGTAATAGTACACATTAAAGTACATACCTAAAGTCTTCTTATTTTTGCCTTTTCAAGATTTGACTTACGGTTATCATGTCTGCATGATACAGGTTTTTTTCTTATACCTTTATGATTAAACTTTCATTCGCACCATTCGGCGGCTTTGTCCATTGCACCATTTGGAGGCTTGGTCCTTCGCATCATTCGGCAGCTTGGTCATTCACACCTTTCAATGGCTTTATCCTTCACACCATTTGGTAGCTTTGTCATTCGCACCATTCGGTGGCTTTATCCTTTGCACCATTCGGTGGCTTCATCATTTTTTTTTGCTTGCTACATATATGGTTAATGTTCCTGGAAGATGCATGTTCTCATGTAGGAAAATACATTGGTAATTTAGAATAATGCATGTCTCTTATGTGCAAGGGAAAGTATGAATAATGCATGCTTTTCATGCAAAGGAAAACAAAGAGATGATGCATGTTTTTCATGCATAGGAAAATATGGATAAGTGATGTATGCTTTCATGCATAGGAAAACATAGATAAATAATGCATGCTTTCATGCATAGGATAGTATAAATGATGTATGCTTTTCATACATAGGAAAAGTATGATGAATGATGCATGCTTTCATGCACAAGATAAGTGATACATGCTTTCATAGATGGGAAAGCATAAATGATGCATACTTTTCGTGCATAAGAAAGTATAATGAATAAGGCATGCTTTTCATGCAAGGGAAAGTATGAATGATGCATGCTTTTCATGCATATGAAACATGGAAACAAAGGATGCATGTTTTTCATGTATAAAGAAAGTATGGAGATAAATGATGCATGCTTTCATGCATATGGAAGATATGGATAAATGATGTTGAATGAATGACCAATCATGGATAAATGATGCATAGGGAAAATGATGCATGCTTTCATGTATAGGAAATCATGTATAGATAATGATAAATAATAGATAAGCGATGCATGCTTTTCATGCATAGAAAACATGGAGATAAAGGATGCATGCTTTTTATGTATAAGGAAAGTATGGAGAAAAATAATATATGTTTTCATGCATAGGAAAGTGTGAATGATGCATATGTTTTATGCATAAGGAAGTATGATAATGAGGCATGCTTTTCATACAAAGAAAAACACGGGGATGATGCATGCTTTTCATGCATCGAAAAATATGGATAAGAGATGCATGCTTTCATGCATAGGAAAACATAAATGATGCATGCTTTTCATATATAAAAAAGTGGGGATATAAATGATATTGAATGAATGACTAATGGGTGCATGCTTTCATGCATGGGAAATCATGTATAGATGATGCATGCTTTTCATGCATAAGAAAGTGATGAGGTGGTTTTGTGAAGGAATAAGTTGATTGGATGTTTATGACATGCATGATAGCTCCTAATCTATTCATGTATATTTTGTCTAAGTGTCGAATGATAAGTGTAATGATAGGTATTAGTTCCTAATGTTTTCTAGATGAGGGAATGTGACAAGGTATGTATAATGATGCATTTGCCCTTACTTATTTTCTTCTAAATGAATGAGGAATTTGAATGAATGGTGGATACATGTTAGACATGATTATGACTTTTGTTTAGGTGATTAAATGAATGAATCATCTTTTACGATGTATTAATGGTGATGGCAGATAAGAGATGATGTATGTTAAATGATGGATGCATCTTTTGCTATGATGAATGTATGAATGAAGGCAAGCAAAATGGGTAAATTTTTTTTTTCTAAAATGGATCTATTTTTTATGATGTATGCATGCATGAGTCAATAAATATTTTGTTATTAGGATCATTCTCCTCTCAAACTCATCATAGGAAGAGGTTGGGTTTGAGAAAAGAATGAAGTTTTGAAGTTGTAGGCTAGGTTGGGCTAATGAGAATAAGATGTCTCTTAAAGAAAGAGGTCAAGTTATGGTGATGGAAAGGATAAAAAAGGTGTTAAAAAGGAAGTTTGAGTTAAGGTTAACAATGGTGATGCCAAAGCTTGGGTGAAATGTGAATTTGC
>CANXYI011309449.1:0-11362 GCA_948208565.1 Hura crepitans | reverse complement strand
ATTTAGGTATAAATGAAGATTAAGTATGTATGATTAATGAAATGGAGAATACTTGATGAAATTGCTTCATTTGTCATAGTTTTATGAGGTAAAATGGCTAGCACAAATGGATGTGCAAATGGATATGTTTATGTGTAATGTAATATGAAATAAAGTGATATATATATGTGAAATGAATAAGGAATATGAATGACTTTGCACATGAAAAAGTGTGAATCTTATGTATGGAAGTTGGAATTATGTATGTAAATGTGTGTAAATTTATGAGATGTTTAATGTATATTATTTGTATTTTTATGTGGAGTATGCAAATGTGAAAATAGGTAAAGAAATTAATATATAAGATAAAGTTCAAGAAATGGCCAAATGGTCCATGGTATGTGTGTGTATGTGTAATTGGTTTTTAAGTAAGTTAATGGCATGAATAAAAGAAGAAAATAGATTTTAAGATAGGCAATTGATGAATGGAAATTTTGTTTGATGAAATGTGTTAAGTGGCATAAAACTTTATCATGAAAGAACATGCATATTTAGTTGTGAAAATGAACCAAATTATGTGACATTTGATGTGTAATGAAGTGAGATGAATAAATGGTATTATTGGTGAAATATGATTGGAAATGAAAGTGAACAAGTTATCATAAAGATCACCTAAAAATGTTATTTGTCAATAGAGCAAATGAATAGTGAAATATCACATTAAATGTGGTTGAATGACCATTATGAATAATTAGAAATGGGAATTTAAGTCTTGTAAAGTTAGACACCCATTAGATAGATTGGCCCGTTAATTAGGAAATAAAGTAGCTGCTAGGTTTAAACCATTCAATCATTACCATTCTTATTATTATTATGGCTAGCTATAGCTATCAAGGTTCCACTAAAGACCCTACATAATAGTGTGGGAACAGCCATTGAGGTTCAATGGGAGCCACTGTATGATACACCATAGCACGAGTACAGTTGCCAAGGTTCAATATGAGCCACTGTATGATAGTGCGGGTATAATCACTGAGGTTTAATGTGAACCACTATACGATAGTATGGGTATAGCTACTTAGGTTCAATAAGAGCCACTGTATAATAGATAGGTGAAGCTACCGAGGTCTAAAATGTGGGCTACTGTATAATTTTCATTCTACTATCCATTATCCTTAGGTGTAGTCTATCCATATGGGCCATATTTGTTTTAAGTCATATTATGAAAAATTAAAAGATGTGATAAAATGAACTGAAATTTGACTATGAGAATGATAAATATATTTGTTAATAATTTGTATTACTATATATGTTCTTTAATTGCATTATTTCATAGGCTTAAGTGTGTATATGCATATGTTTGATCAAGTTTTCAACTGAGTTATACTCAGCATATCAGTGTTCCGATGCATAAGTAGGAGATAGGGAAAGCACAAGAAGAGTAAAGCTCTGTAGTTGAATAGTGTCTAAAGTATATAGCCTCTATCTAATTTTGGTCTGTAATTAAGTGTGTGTACTTACATATAGCTAGAATATGGTTATTGGTAATAGTATCATAAGATAGATGTTGTCATAACTTATGTTTCATATATGATAATGGATACTAAAAACTAAATTTATGTCTGTAATAATATATAAGGCTGATGTGGTTTATTAATTTCAATATTATGATAGGTCTGAGAAGCCTATCATGGTTTTGATGTATGCATGATGATTTTATATTTGTGAATGCTTTATTGAGAGGACCAAATGGGTCTATATGAATAAAAGGTTGATGAATAATACTATAGAAGTGTATTTTATTGCAGAAAAATTTTCTAGCTTTTAACCTGGTAACTATTATGCAGCCTGATTTTTGTTAAAAAATGTATTTTTGACAAAATGAAAGTTTTTAGCAGTGATTTATAGATAATCTAAGAATAATATTATGAAATGTTCCATAAATATTTGACAGATATGATAATAATGATGAGATCATTAAGTGTTAAATAAATGAAAGTTAAGGGTAATTTTTATGATAGGTGACCACATGGGAAGTTAGCATCTTTATCGAATTTCTTCGAGAATCGAGTAAGGGTGTTACATTGACTGGTATCAAAGCCTAGGTTTAGGCATTCCTAGGCATAATTTATAAGAGTACACTGGTGTAGAGTCTATACCCCAATTAAGCTACACTATATATGGATTGGATGTAATTTATGCATGTCATAATACGTGTAAATAGTTGATGGAAATTAGTTATGTGGTTATGTTGGCATAATAGAATAAAGCCTATATGCATATGTTGTACGAAAGAAATGCGTGTGCATATATGTATGGCATTAATGAGACATGCATTTATTCTAGAAATTAGGCTTGTAAAATGCTTGTAATGTGAACTTGAGGAAAAGAAATAAAGCATGATGAATATATGTGGTAAATGGTAAAATGAGATAAAATATTGCGATATATGTAAAGTGTATTGAAGTGGGAAATTGATGGTATAAAGCATGGCATTAATAGGTCTAGGGTTTATACATTCATATATATGTACTGCACAAGCATTAGATAGGGGATTAGAGCTTAAACCTATAGATGTAGGCATCATAGTCAACAATCCTATCGGATAAAGTGTGATAGTGAACCAAGTGTATAGGTGTTATCCTATGATGGTTCGAGATACAGTGTTTTCAACTGACCTGATTAAACTTTTGTTCCATGAGTTTGATGCTAATTTGGGCATGGATTGGTTATCTAAACATCGAGCAGTAATAGATTGTGAACATCAGAAGCTTAGCCTTCAGACAACTGAGGGAAGTGAGGTGATATTCTATGTTGAGAGAGATTTCTTGCCTAATCTCATTTTAGCTATAACAACGAGGTGACTCATCCAAAAAAGCTTATCTTGGTTATGTGGTTGATACTAATAATCCTTCTCCAGATCTTGATTAGATACCTATAGTATCAAACTTTTTAGATGTCATTTCTGATGAAATTCTAGGATTGCCACCACCGTGTGAAGTAGAGTTTGAGATTGAGGTTTATCTGAGTACCACTCTAGTGTCCATTACTCCGTACCAAATGGCACCTATAGAATTGAAAGAATTAAAAGTGTTATTGCAAGAACTACTAGAAAAGGTTTTTATTAGACTAAGTGTTTGTCCCTAGGGAGCACCCATGTTATTTGTCAAGAAGGATTGATTTCTCGAATTATGTATCGATTATAGGTAGTTGAACAAGGTGATAGTTAAGAATAAGTATCCATAGCCTAGAATTGATGATTTTTTTGATAAGCTTAGAGGAGCTAGTGTATTCTCAAAGATTGATTTGAGATCGGGTTATCACTAGCTAACGATTAAGGAATCT
Source organism: Hura crepitans (assembly GCA_948208565.1). Taxonomy (NCBI): domain Eukaryota; kingdom Viridiplantae; phylum Streptophyta; class Magnoliopsida; order Malpighiales; family Euphorbiaceae; genus Hura; species Hura crepitans. The sequence continues at coordinate 8,038 of CANXYI011309449.1, read as the reverse complement.
GACATTCCAAAACTTGCCTTCAAAATTAGATATGGGCATTATGAGCTTTTAGTGATGCCGTTTGGGCTCACTAATGGCCTAATAGCTTTTTATGGATCTTATGAACAAAATTTTCAAGCTAATCTTAGATAGTTTATCATAGTCTTTATTAATGATAATCTAGTGTATTCTAGGAGTCACGAAGAACATGAGCAACACTTGAAAATCATATTGCAAAAATTAAGAGAAAAGGAGTTGTATGCAAAGCTAAGTTTGACTTTTGGTTGAATGAGTTAGCCTTCTTAGGCCATATTGTATTGGTAGATGCAATTATAGTTGATCTAAGTAAAATAAGAATTGTGATGGATTGGAAGCCTTCTAGGAATGTGACAGAGTTCATAGTTTCCTAGGATTGACTGGATATTATCAGAGATTTGTGAAAGGATTTTTCCATGATTACAACACCACTCATAAAATTATTGAGAAAAAATGTAAAATTTGTCTAGGATGATAAGTGCCAAGTAAGTTTTGATAGACTTAAAGCGATATTAATTGATAGACCTATTCTTACACAACTTGAGCAAAGGAAAGACTTCATGATATATAGTGATGCTTTGCATAATAGGCTTGGTTGTGCATTGATGCAAAAGCGAAAGATGATAGCTTATGCCTCAAGACAATCAAAGTCGCATAATGAAACTACATGACACATAATCTAGGATTGGCTATAATAGTGTTTACTTTGAAAGTATGGAGACATTATTTGTAATGTTAGAGGTGTTAAATTTATACCGATCATAAAAGTTTGAAGCACCTTCCTACAAAAAAAGAATTGAATCTGAGATAATGAAATTGGATGGAGTTGATAAATATGATTGCTTAATTGGCTACCATTTAGGGAAAGCGAATGCTATTATAGATGCTTTAGGTTCGAAGTTTGTTGCTACAATTGAACTTGTGAATGCTCGAGTAGAATATACTCTAGATAATTTGATCTTAGTAGAATTACAAGTGAAACCTAATTTTAGGCAACAAGTAAAAGAAGAACAAAAATGGGATGAATAGATTAAACAATTGATAATTAAAGTTAAAGAGGGGAAAAACCACTAGTGTTGAACTTAAGAATGGATTGTGTGCACTTGAGATTGATGAGTTGAGAAAGCAAATATTGTAAGAGGCATATAAAGCTCCATATACTATGCATCCAGGGAGTACAAAAATGTATTTAAACTTGAAATATTATTATTGGTGTTAGAAATGAAGCGAAATGTAGCTAAATGTTTGATATATTAGCAAGTGAAAGCTTAACATCAAGTTCCATCTAGATTGTTACATCCTATAAAATTTCTAGAGTGGAAATGGGAAAAGATTACTATAGACTTTGTCATCGAATTATCAATGACAAGAAGTAAATGTGTTGTTGTATGGGTGACAATGGATACACTAACCAAGATAGCTCATTTCATTATAGTCATAATAGACTATTCATTTGATAGGTTAGTATAACTATATGTAAATGAGATTGGGAGATTGTATGAAGTACCAGTGACTATGATATCATATCAAAATCCATGCTTTACTTCTAGCTTCTAAAAGAAGTTACGAGATACTTTGGGAACTTGAGTAGCCTTTAATATAGCATTCCGTCCGTAGACTGATAGACAGTCAAAGCTAGCGATACAAGTACTAAAGGATATGTTATGTAGCTTTGTAATTGAGTTTAAAGGAAACTAGGATCAATACCTATCACTAGCTGAGTTTGCCTATAACAACAACTATTAGGATAGTTTAAGTATAGCACCATATAAGGCATTGTATGGTAGATGGTGTAGGACACAACTTTATTAGAGTGATGCTAATGAGAGTAAACTCATGGGACCAGATTTGGTCAAGGATGCAGAAGAGAAAGTAAGAGTTATAAGAGATAGTTTAAGAGTTATAAGAGATAGTTTGAAAGTTGCCATTGATCAACATAAGTCATGCATTGACTTGAAAAGAAGAGAAATTGAGTATGAAGTTAGTGACAGAGTGTTCTTAAAAGTATATACATGGAAGAAAATCCTTAGATTTTGCTAGAAAGGGAAATTAATCCTAAGGTTTATTACTACATATGAGATTACAAAGCGTGCAGGGCTAGTGGCTTATCGACTAGCATTGCCATCTAAATTGTAGCAAATACATGATGCATTCCATATATCAATATTGAGGCAATACTAGCATGATCCTTCACATGTCACATCTATAAAGGAAGTATAAGTACAACTAGATTTAACATTTGAAAAGGAAGTAGTACAAGTGTTAGCTAGAGAAGTCAAAGAATTGAGAAACAAAATCATACCATTGGTGAAAATGATGTGGAAGCGCTATAATATAAAGAAAGCAACACAAGAGAGTGAGGAACATATGAAAGCACCGTATCCACACTTGTTTTCCTCAAGTAATTTCGTGTATAAAATTTATTAAGAGGGGAAGAAATATAATGCTCATGAAACTTAGTTTCAAAAATAGTACTCCCGAACTATGAATAATGCTCTCGAGACATTAAGGCACCATGTGATGGTCAAATACAAGTACTGCTCGTAAAACTTTGATGGCCCATAAAATTATGAAAATGAAATAATTGATAGATTTAGTAGAACCAATAAATTATACTAGGCTATAAACTAATAAATAGTGACATTAGTTGGGTTTGTGTCAAGAATGGTCTGAGATGTGTCTGGATGGACCTAAAAATGGCATACCCTTAAGGTAAAAAATTTTGATGAGTCCATTGGAGAAAGAATTTTAATATCTTGAGGTCATTTAGTATTTATTCAAAATTTTTATATTATGCGAGTGAATAGTAACTCGAGTTGACTATAGAGTTTTTGATCTAACATTTTATAGGACACTTAATGGGCCTAATCATGAATTTTTGACACTAAAATTAATATTTTTAGAAGTGTTGAAAAATTAAAATAAATTTTCAAAGTTTAAATATAAATCGAGCTAAAACAGACCATAAAATCGATGCGTTAAGTGAATGGGGCCCATAGGCCATTCAAATTTATAGGCTACCATATATAGGAAGCCCACATGTGCCATAAAGTCATCATCTTCATTGCATTTTCCCCTAGAAGCTGATGCCATTATCACTCCCTCACCCTTTGATGTTTTCTTCTTTTTCCCCTTAAATTCTCCACCAAAAATCCCAAAATGATATAACAATCTTAGCCTTCACAATCTAACTTGATCATTCTAAGTGATAGAAGTTGAAACAATGATTGAGGGGGGAGAATTTAATACGTGGTGAATAGGGACACCAAGAATAGTAAGTATTTAAATTAAAATTTTTATTTTTGTTATGAAGACTAGGACTAATTTTAGGGCAAATGATGTAACTATAATTGAATTTGGAGCTTTGTACATTTTTAAGGATTTTTATAAGATAAAGTCCAATATTTGTAAGAAAAGAAGTGATTCATGGTGAACAATGCATTAACAAGCCTTAAAGTGAGGAGGAGAGTGTTCAAGCTATGTGAAATTGAGTAAAATTTATGTATGTGCATGATATGCATGGAAATGCTTGATTTTGTTGTATGGAAATGTCAGATTTGGGTATAAATGTGCATAATTATGCAATATGTCAAATATACATTATTAGTATGGTTATCAAAAACCTATAAATGGGATAAATGGGATGAAAATGAATGTGCAAGTTGGTGTGCATAAGGTGGCCGAATGGTGTTACTTATGTGTATTTAAATGTGTTTAAGCTATTAATGTATTAAAGGCACGTAATTTAGTTATAAATGGAGATTAAGTATGTATGATTAATGAAATGGAGAGTACTTGATGAAATTGCTTCCTTTGTCATACATTATGAGGTAAACTAGCTAGCACATATAGATGTGCAAATTAATATGTTTAAGTGTAATGTAATATGAAATAAAGTGATGTATATATGTGAAATGAATAAGGAATGTGAATGACTTTGCATAAGAAAAAGTGTGATTCTTGTACATGGAAGTTAGAATTATGTATGTAAATGTGTGTAAATTTGTGAAATGTTTAATGTACATTATCTACATATTTATGTGGAGTATGCAAATGTGAGAATTGGTAAAGAAATGAATATATAAGGTGAAGTTCATGAAATGGCTGAATGGTCCATGGTATGTGTGTGTATGTGTAATTGGTTTTTGAGCAAGTTAATGGCATGAATAAGAGTAAAAAATCAATTTGAAGATGGGTATTTGATTAATGGAAATATTGTGTGTTGAAATTTGTTAAGTGGCATGAAACTTTATCATGAAAGAACATAAACATTTAGTTATGCAAATGAACCAAATTATATGGCATTTGATGTGTAATGAAATGAGATGAATAAATGGTATTATTGGTGAAATATAAATGGAAATGATAGTGATCAAATGATCATGAAGATCGCTTAAAAATGCTATTATGATAAGTGGTAAAAATGGACAAATTGAATAGTGAAATATCACATTAAATGTGGTTGAATGACCATTATTTGAATGAAGAATTAGAAATGGGAATTTAAGGCCCATATAGTTAGAGACCCACTAGATGGTTAATCGGTCAACTAGGAAATAAAGCAACTGCTAAGTTTGAATAATTTGATCATTTCCATTCTTATTATTATTATTATGGATAGGTACAGTCATCGAGGTTCCATTAGAGCCCCTACATGATAACGTGGGTATAGCCACCAAGGTTTAATGAGAGCCACTATATTATACACCATAACTAGTGTATAGCCATTGACGTTTAACATGAGTAACTATACATTGGCGTGGGTATAGCTGTCGAGGTTCAATGTGAACCATTGTACGATAGTGCAGGTATAGCTACTGAGGTTCAATATAAGCCATTATATGATTGGTAGGTGTAGCTTCTGAGGTCCAAAATGTGTGCTATTGCATAATTTTCATTCCATTGTCTGGTGTCTTTTAGTGTAGTTTATTGGTATAGGCTATATTAGTTTTAAGTCATATTATGAAAAATTAAAGGATGGGATAAAATGAATAGTAATTTGATTGTGAAAATGACAAATATATCTATTAATCATTTGTATTACTGTTTATGTTCTATAATTGCATGACTGTGCCTGCTTGAGTGTGTATATGCATATGTTTTCTCAAGTTCACCACTGAGTTATACTCAACGTATTGATGTTCTAATGCATAGGTAGGAGATAGGGAAAACACAAGAAGAGTCAAGCCTCTGTAGCTAAAGAGTGTCTATGGTATATAGTCTCTATCTGATTTTGTTTGTAGTTAAGTGTGTGTACTCATGTATCGCTAGAATATGGGTATAGGTAATAGTATGATAAGATGGATGTTGTCAAAACTTATGTTATGTATATGATAACAGAAACTCAAAACTAAATATATGTTTATAATAATACATAAGGCATTATGGTTTATTAATTTCAATATTATGATAGGTTTGAGACTTGTGATGCCTGTGATACATCTGTAATGATTTTATATTTGTGAATGCTTAATTGAGAGGACTAGATTGGTCCATATGAATAAAAGGTTAATGAATAATACTATAAAAGTGTATTTTATTGTAGGAAAAATTATTGGCTTTTAACATAGGTAACCGTTATGCTGCTAGATTTTTGTTGAAAAATGTATTTCTGACAAACTGAAAGTTTTTAACAGTTATATATAGATAATCTAAGAATGATATTATGAAATGTTCCATAAATATTTGATAGATATGATAATTTTGATGAGATCACTAAATGTTAAATGAATGAAAGTTAAGGGTAATTTTAGGATTAGTGACCATATGGGAAGTTAGCTTCCTTGTCGGTTTTCTTTGAGAATCGGGTAGGGGTGTTACAAGATAGATCCAATAGTGTGTGCTTAGGATTAAGACATTGTTAGAAATGATTTTCATACAAGATAAAATTTCAAGTTTTCACCCAGACAGTCGTTATGCTACTGAATTTTCATTACATTGCATTCTAAAGTTGTTTGGTAAAAAATTAACCCACATATATGATGTGAGATATATTTCATACAAGTAGGTAAGTAACTGTACACATTAATGATAATAACACATAGAGTAATAGTATCAATTATGTAGTTAAACGAGCACCTAGCTGGGTAATCCAAAGATGGGTAATGCTTAGAAAGTGACGTCTCTTATTTTATTCAGCAATGGATTGGGTAGGAGGTATTACATGTCATGCTAGTGCAGTAGTCGTCTGGTCCAAAATGTGGACCACTACACTCCTTTTATCCCTTTAGACCATTTAGTTAGATTCTATCTATCAAATATGGGCTACTTAAATTAATAAGATAATAAAAGTATGAATATTAAAAAGGGGTAATTTATTATTCAAATAAAAGTAATTTTAATGAGCAAACATGTCTAATGAATAAAAGTTATTTAATTTCATTTAAGTGAGAATCTATTATGAAAAGAATAAAAAATCTAATGAAGTAATTCACTGTGGCAATACAAGGTATCTATTCAGATACAAGAAGTATTTTAGGCAAAAGAATAAAACTATGAAGTTGAATAAAAAATAGGTGGTTATACAAAATTGGAAAATCAACATAAGTATAATAATTTGTATTATGTTGTTCTCAAATAAATAAAGGATAAGATGACACTTATTAAGCTCAATCAAGATGTTAATAACTATCATTAATGAATGTAATCAATTAGGTTGAAAGGTTAAACCACAGATACTAATCAATAAGATAGAATTATGAACAGGACATACGCTATTAATTATAGAAAAGGTAAAGCACTTCTTATATTTCAATTATACTCTTGCATGTTAAATGAATAGTGAATTTCTTTTCTTATATGCATCTCTTTGTTATGACATAAGAGTATTATAAATTGTAAATATTATTATATTCATGATGCATGCATGTATGCTTACATGTTTATGTATATGCTTCATTAAATACATCACTAAGCATTATCTCTCAGCATACTAGCTTTTATTTGTGCATAGGTAGTAGACAGGAGTTTAACTTGTAGCCTCAAGCAAAGCAGCGCAAGTTAATGAGTTCTATTTGGCATCACATAAAAGCCAGTGAGTAACGATAGTAGATTAGCACTCATGTATATGTGAAAATAGTGGGCCCAATATTATATGATTACAAATATATGTTTGTAATGCCCGAAAATCCAAGAAAAGTGAATAGTGAATCTCAAAGTCCTGATTAGTGACATCAGATGTGGGAATAGGGTTTTTAACCCTACTGATTAAGAGTTAATAAGTTAAACAATCTATGAATATAGTTTGGTGATGAAATGAGAACATTCGAATGGAAAATGAATAATAATAAGTGTATATGTGAATAATATCCCTTAAGGATGAATGGTTTTTCTCGAGACTTAACTCACCCTAATAACACAAAATGATGGCATTAATTGTGAGACATTCTTAGGTGAAGTTTAGAAAGGAAATAAGGTTATTAAGAAGGTTAAAAATGTGGAAAGTAAAGATGAGGGATTAATGAGATACAAAAATGAAAGTTTAGGGGGTTTGGGGATAATAGAGAGAAAGTTGGGGGACTATTAGGGTAAAGAGGGAAAATTCAAATTTTCTTATATAAGACAACTTGACATTTTACTTGAGGGGAAAAGGACAAAAATCACCCTTTCTTCTTCTTTCAACCGATGTTTTCTCTCCCTCTTCTCCACCATTTTCTTCTCATTCCTCCTCTAATAAAGCTCTAATCTCTCATTTCTAAACCCTTAATCAACCCCTCTATAGTTCTTAAAACCTTATAGAAGTAAGAAAACAAAGAAATAATGGTGGATTTGTGAGAAAGATCAAATGAGAGAATAGTAACCTGATTTTGAAGGAGGTAAGATTTCTTTGATCTAATATTTTTCTAGTGTTCTATGAGTACCTAAGAACACATTTATCAAAGAAATAAATAATGGTGGATTTGTGAGAAAGATCAAATGAGAGAATAGTAACCCGATTTTGAAGGAGGTAAGATTTCTTTGATCTAATATTTTTCTAGTGTTCTATGAGTACCTAAGAACACATTTATCAAAGAAATAAATAATG
>CANXYI011309407.1:0-11538 GCA_948208565.1 Hura crepitans | reverse complement strand
TGATCCTCTCGTTAAGGTATTATCAAAGAATAAGTTTAATCATTATATAAATACCTTAGGTATAGGGTATAAGGATGATTGGTTCTAATGTAAGTGGAAGATTATTAGTTTTATGCCTTCGAGCTCATATAATATGGATTTTCATGAAACTTGTGAACTTCATTTATTAATGAAATGGCATTTCTTTATTACATGGTGCTTATGTTTATTCATTCACTTGATTGTTAATCTAAACTATGTAGTAAAGTCCCTTGTATACAATCACAGTATAAAGGCATTCATAAAGGAGTTCATAATGTGAGATACCTATTGTAAGCAAATATGATAATATTAAAATTACCCTTAGTTATAGCATTAACAAGATGCGATGTTGTTAATATGGATAGACCAACACATGTTATACTCCTTGCATGGGTTAAGCAATTAATCTCACAAGTTGTAGGCATAGATAATGTTCATGGTTAACATGTGGAAGCTTGTTTGGGAGACAAGTATATTAGGAATCCAAAATGAGATCATTCATATGAATTAATGACCTATGTCAATGAAAAAGGATCTCATCATATTTCGTTATGCAAGTATCCTTAAACTTGAGGTCATTAACCATCTTACGTATTAAGTGTTATGCTTTAGCTCTTATGCTTTTACTTCACCATAAGGTATATATAACTAGGAGTACATGTATAGCATGAAGTACTTGAAGGTAGTTAAGTGATCAATAGAGATTTACCACCCCATATTATTTAAGGGGAGTTTATCTCATAGTTCTAGTTAACTATCTTTATTCAGGATTCTCTGCGGAGTGAAATGTTAATGAACTGACTTTACAAGGGCATTTTGGGAATAAAGATAAATTTTATTAGAATAATATATTTGAAGCTTAATTAGACATACTTAATTAGGAATTAAGTTGACACAATTCCATTAGATGAGATAAAGAATGGTGAAAGGAGTTAATTGCACGATAACTGAATATGGAAGGGTTAAGTCAAACCACTTGACTTTTTGACACTTGAGTAGTTATCATGCTTGGATAAAAGCTTTTAATGACTTGTGTAATAATGAATTTATTAATGGGACTTAATAATTATTTAATTGGATTAACTCATAGAATCCCAATTCTACTAAGACTCTAATTCACTGTTATACTGCCAACATGTTAAAAAGCCTATAGGATCACATACCAATATGAGTAAGTTATTGAGGTAAAAATAAATAGTATTTAATAATGTTAGATGTCATTAAATAAGAAGAATTAAAATGAGGAAGCTTATTGGGCTTAGAGCCCAACAGAACTACTTAAAAGATTAATTAAAAGCTAATTAAGTGTATTAAGTAATTAGATTGGTTTTAGGCCTTTTAATTAGTTAAAAGGGCCCATATTTATTCAGTACTTTATAGGTAATTAGGATTGAATTATTTGTCCAAAAAGGGTATAATACTCTTCAAAAACACTCTCAAAAGAGAGCCTCTAAAAAGCCTCTCTTTCACACAAGTTTTGCCTTCTCTCTTTAGTTCTTCTTGATTTTTATTCTTTACTAGAACACAAGAATAAAAATCACTTGTGAACCCTCTTTTTGAGTTCTCAATAAGCTTTTTACTAGTGTAGATACCTTGGAGGTGTTCCAATTGGATCATTGTGGTTTGCTATAACCTGATGAGGTGATAGCTGTAAAAAAGGAATCACGTAGAGAATTTTGATAAATTCTTATTTTGTGATTTCTTAAATTTTTATTTCTATTTTTCAATATTTGATGTTCTAACCCTTGTTAGGGTTGCTTGGGCATTTAACTTTTGTTGTACATAAGTCCATGAAAACCAACATAGAAAACAACTCTTGAACCTAACTTGCTATTGTCATTAAATCTTTTGACATTGAGAGAGCAAAACATCTCCTAGAACAACTTTGTTGGGCTTAACATGACTTTAACCTTCTTCACTTGTTTAAAACTACACATGTTTTCTTTCAATTCATCAATTGTAACAAATAGACTGCAATGAAACTTCATCAACATGTTTCATCACTCTATCAAAATGGGTCTCTATGCTTGTCTTTTAATGGAAAATGACTTGATGACCACCACACATTGCTTATCATCTTCATTTAACTCTAGAATATATTAGTTTCACTTGTCTTCTAATTTTTTAACTTGGTCCTTATCGCATAAAAAGAGAAGTTAAATGTCTTTTTTTAATAATTTATACTCTTTTTAAAAAATTATTAATAAGAGAAAGAAATTATAGATATCAAACCTTCACATAAAAACTCATGATCAAAAAGTGCAAATCACAACAATGTGGCACGTTTATGTTCCTAAAGATGATCCCCGAATGGTGAATAAGAATTAGGATCTACTTGTCAAATTAAAACTCAATATGCAAACGAAATTGATTTTCAATGTCTATCTTTCATTAAAAGACAAAAAACGTGCTCAATCCTATTTTCTGGTCAAATTTTGATGAAAAATAGAACCAAAACATAATAATAAGCTTTACAATACTTATATGAATTGTGAATATATAAATAAAAAGTCCCTAAATAAAAAAAAATCTCAAAAAAATAAAAAAGAGAAATTATAGTATTTTCACTGATTCGCTTATGGTGCAATATAATTTTATTTTTCTCTTAATTTTAGAGCCTTTTTTTGTGATTTACATACCTTTTATTGAACATTGGAATATAAATAACCATGAAAATTAATTTTTTGTTTGAACTTTGACATAATAAAAGTTTATTTTTTTTCAATAGAAATTAAACGTTAATAACTAATTTATAAGATTTCAACGTTAAATATTCATGTGTAAAGTATTTAATTAAGATTTGAAGGTAAAATATGTTACTAATATTTACGGGCTTAGCAGCATATGCCACAAATGATTTTTTGGTTGAAAATTGCCATTAAATGTATATTTTTAGATAGAATATATCATTTTCGGGACAGAAAACACATGTGATAAATGAAGCTAACATTGACCAACGACGAAACGATACACAATGCTGACATAGATTAAAAAATCATTTTTAATCCATGGAGGACAAAGTGATTTTCAAAAGAAAAACTAAGTTGATTAACTAAATACTGAGCCACCACTTAGATCCACCACTAAGAAAGGATTCTATATGGATAACACAAAATCTAGAGTGAAGAGGCTTTGTTGTTCCTTCGTTTTCTCTCTAAAACTACCATTTCTCTATTTAAAACTATCCCTCATCTCCAACTAAAAAAATGAAAATCATCTTCGTCTTTAAGTTGCCTTTGCCTACTTTCACTTAGTTTGTGTCTTCTTTGATTGTGCAAATTAAAGATTTGATTTTTTTTATTTTATAGAATTAAAGGAAAGAGAATTAAGTAGAGTTTTGATCATTTTATTGTTGTGATTCTATCATCTTTTCTAAGTTACTCAAAATAATTTAAAATTGTATTTTTTTATAGAGTTTTATTGATTTTATTGCTGTGATTTTGGCTTTGAGAACACTTTCTGGAAATAATGAAGAAAGAGAAGAGGAAAAACCACGTGTGCAGAAAAAATTAATTTTTTAATCCGTATCAGCGCCTACGTGTTTTTTTGCCATTGGTTGCCGTTAGCTCCATTTGCCACGTATATTTTTTATCCCAAAATTTAAAATTATGTGTTTAATGGCAATTTTCAACCAAAAAAAATCATTAGTAGCATATATTGTTCAAGCGCGTAAATATCAGTGGCCTACCATTTAATTAAACCCAAAAATTATAGCCTTATAGCTCTTATTAGAAAAATTGATAATTGTTGCCATGATGGATGAAGCCCTAGCACTAGAAGAAAATCAACGATCAGCGAGGATATTTACGACCAAACAAAAAATTAATATATAGCAAGAACATAGGGCGTAAGCTTTTTCAAGCAAAAAAATTGATGAGTTTTGAATTTTAGCAAGGATAAGTAAGGAAAAGAAAAAATTCAAGCAAATATGCTGTGCCATCATTTTGGTACCAAAATCAGCTACAATTAACAAAGACGCATGTTCTAGCTATTAATTTATTTAAATTTCTTATATCATGCTAAAATTATAGAATATTGAATTAAAACTAGTTAAGATAGTTGTCCTCACTAATATTTTTAATTTTCAAAATAAAAATATTTATCTAAGACTCTAGTATTAGCAAGATTTTCAATCTGCAATGGTTTGAAGTTTTGATGGGTTACTTGGTCCAACCAAAAAAGCTATTAGCTTAAACTTTAATGGCACTTCTCTCCACTTTAGTTCCATTATACAACTTATTGCTTGTGCAAGGTTTTCTTTTAATTATTAATCTTGAAGTTCTAATTAAAAAAGAGTTTTGCTTAATCCTCTAATTTGGGTTGTTTTATGTGATGATTACAATAATATATACTATATAAATGATAAATTAGATAAGAAAACATGGACATACATTCTTTTTACTTTTAAATTGTGTCTAAAATATTTTTATAGGTCGAAGGTGTATAACTCACTCTGGTCCAAAAAAGTTGGTTCTTTATTTTACAAGCATCATCAATATCCTCTACACTTTTGATGGCCATGCTGTCACTGTGTAAGCCTTCCCTTTTGTTATTTCTTAAAATGAAATTCTCATTTTATTTTGAAATTTTGAGTTTTGATGCATAACAATATGGCAAAGAAATTAAAATTTTTATGGCATAGTATGCTCATACAAGTTTTTATTGTGTAGAGGATTTTGTCATCACTTAAAAATTTTACAGGGTAGTGTGTTCGTATAAGTTAAAATGTTCATATATATTGCTATCAATTTTCATGGACATAAACAATAAACAAAAGTGATCTTGTTGCGTAGTATGTCCATATAAGTTTTTGAAAACAAATAGCTTTCATTAAAATTCATTTTAAAAATTATTATCAATTTTTTAGGAGCCTACAGTCTCTCTTTTTGAAACTTTTTAGCATGAACAAAATTCAGTTCCAAGTTTAAGAAAACTATTTCCTTCATAAGTCTTATTCACATAGTACTTGCCCAACTTTGAATTATTTAATAGGTCATTATTTTTGTTTCATTTTCTTTAAACCTATTGAAAGCCGCGAAAAGGCCTTCTTACATGGAAGTAGTGATTTGTTTGCTTTTTAAGGGTTCAAAGTGCGGGTGATTGATCTCATGCCTAACAAACTTTGTTTGATATTGGTGTTTCCATTTTTTTCATTTTTTCATTCTATGTTACTTGTGCCATTCTTGAAGTCTATTGTAAACTAAAGACCACTCTTGCTTGGTGACCAACAAAGATTAATATTACTCAGGTGCAATTATATCTTCTTATGGTCAAGTTGCAATTGTTTTCTCCTTGTTATATTTGGATTACTAATTTTAAACTTGCTTCTTGTTTTTTGTGCTATGTCAGACTTAATTTTTCATATTGTTTCAATATGAGTAAGCAATTTGAGATACAAAGTTAAAACTATGAGGATAAACAATTGTATTTATCTTTCTTGTATTGTTTTGTAAATGACACATAATTGATTTGATTATTTGTAAGCATAGCATTAACTCTTTTGCACAATTATTGAATTCAGTATGCATTTTTTTTTTGTAGACACATTTGAATTGATATGTAAATGGTCAGTTTTTATGATGTATATATTTGTCTTAAGCATATAATTGTATGCTTTGAGATATATGAGCTACTATTAATTTAGAAAATATAAATTATAATAATAATAAAAGATGAACAAATAAATTAGCAAGGACTTTGCAATAGAGATGCTCTTGCAATTTTTTTCACACTTAAGCAAAATAAAATTAATTAGGACTAATAATATTTGCAAGGAACTTATCAATTTAGCTTGGAAAATCAATACTTGCTAAATTAGGTTGGACATATTCCCTGGCTAAAGTTATAATATATATTTTAATTTTAATCATTCATTGTTAGAAAATAGTGAGGCTATTTATACATTAATTTGGATAGCTGTCCTTGCTAATTAGTTTGAACTGAGTGTCCTTGTAAAGTTCTCACTACATTTAACTTGAAAAGTTAGTCCTTGTTAATTTTCTGCTAGAGGCTGAGTACTTATGGTCAACAAGTCCTAACGATTTTTACTTAGCTAGGATTTTTATTTATTTAGCTAGGACTTTTTTTTCTTACTAATTGTTAATTTTCTTGTAGTGTAGCAGGGTGGCCAACGTATGAAAATATTGATCCCATTAGAACTATGTAATTCATTGGTGGGATTTAATTTTAAATCCAACTAATTATATTAAAGATCCAAACCCTACAATTTTTAGAATTGTTTTTTTTTTTATATATATATATATATATATATATATATATATATATATATATATATATATATGTGTGTGTGTGTGTGTATTAAAAACTAAAATAATGTCATTTTAAAATTTTGATCAATTATTTTTTTCATTCTTTTAAAACTCAAATTAAATCAATTAAAATAAAAAAAAAGTAAATGAATCAATTTGATTTTCGATTTAAAATTTTAAAATTGAACTTTTGGTATTTGACTCAATTTTTTAATAGTTATAGGTATATTATTTGCATATATTAAATTTATTTAACACTATTTATATATTATTATATTCATATAATTATTCTTTGTGAAAAAATTACAAAAATGCACTTGTATTTACTATTGGATATCCAATTACACATGGTTAAAATTGTACCATTTACACTTCTGTTCGATATGAAAGAGAGAGAAATTTTATCAAAACTTACTTTTAATTTTATAACATATGGGTAAATGATACGGATGTCAAGATGTATAATTAGACATTCAAAAGGTGAGTGAATTATATATATGGTAATTAAATTTGGATCATTATTATGTTATAGTCATAATAAAATTTTTTATAATTAAAATATATATAAAATTGTTATTAATTTATATAGAGAGTAAAATTTACTAAAAAAATATAAGTTTAATATTGAAAGTTGTAATGTGAAATGACATATAGGTGAATGAACATTCTAAAAGTGACACATCATTAGTGCACAGAAAATAAGTGATACGTCAGCATATGTCACATGTTACTAAACTATCCAAGTAACCAACCAATAATTGGTATATGCTGATGTGGTGCTTACTATCTATGGAACTATGATGTGTCAAATCTACATATTGCTTTTAGAATATTCTTTCATTTGCTTTTCATGTAACAACTCTTAATATTAAACTTATATTCTTGATAAATTTTATTTTTTATATAAATCAATTGTAATTTGTTTATATTTTGATTACAAAAAATTTTATTATGATCACGATATTATAATAGCTAAAGTTTAATGACTATATGTGTAATTCCAAAAGGTAGAAGTATATAAATGACAATTAGATACCCAAAAGGTAGAAGTATATAATTAATATGTTTTTATGATTTTTTTTTTCCTTTCTCAATATAATTTTTGCAGTTCATTTATTTTAAACAAGAAAAAAAATCAAAATTTACTCTTAAATTTTGTAAAATAGACAATATTTGTTCTTAAATATTTTTCGCTGAAAACGCATTTATAATCAATTGAAATGTCAGAATAAATCTCGTACTTTTTAAAATAAATAATTTTTGCTATTAAAGTTTCTAAATTGATATATTTTTTCTCAAATTGATGAAAGTTCAAAGACAAAAACTGTGAAAAAAAAAATAATTTTTATCCATTTTAATAGTTTAGAAGCAAAAACTTATAAAAAAGAATTAATCAATTGAAAGGTCCAAATAAACTTCATACTTTTTAAAATAAATAATTTTTACTATTGAAGTTTCTAATATTGGTAAATTTTGTCCTAAATTGATAAAAATTTAAAAGTAAAAATTGATAAAAAGATAATTTTTTATCCGTTTTGATAGTTTAGAAGCAAACATTTACTAAAAAAATATTAAAGGGTAAATACTATTTATTTGCGAAGTTGAACGATAAATTATGATGTTTAGCCTTTTAAATGTCAACTCACTCTGGAATTCAAATTTAAATCCTGGACTTCACTTTTTTGAGATTAAATCCTGGACTTCATAGTTGAATTAAATAACGAAACTTATTGGAGAGGATTTTCAATTTTCCATCCGATTGATATAATTCCGATTGTTTGCATATAACTTGATTCATAATTTAGAATTTTTCTTTCATAATTTAGAATTTTCAATTTAATTATCTAATATATGATGAAATAGAAATCATTAGTTAAATTAGATAAATCCTAATATACACAAATAGCATAGTTTTTTATATTGAATTAAACTCTAGACATAAAAATAAAAATTTTTCATTTCTAATATTTAATTTTTAACAATTTCATTGAATAATAATTTTGATCTTTTTTTTTTATTTTCTTAACATGCCCTAGTTTTATTACCTGGAAAGTATTAATTAATTAGATTAATAAGAATCAAATTTAATTCATTAATATACTATTGATTAGAGAAATTAGAAAAAATTACCAATTATTTTCAAACTATAACTTTTTTATAAATGAACTCCAAATTAAATAAATCTACACAATCGGCATTGCCGATTTTTCTGTCCCTTTCAATTATGGAATTCTGTGAAGAAAATCATTAAAACTAATTGTTTTCATTTTTCAATCTTTATTATATTTTATAAAAGGGATGGGTATATTTTACCCCTAGCAATTTTTGGAATTCTTCAATTTGCCACTTTAATTTATTTTGATTAAAGAAATAAGAGTGAAATTTATTTTTAAAGTACGTGAAAAGTTACAAATTTATTCGAAATGCTTTTCTTACTTGAAAATATGCCATTGTCATTAATATTTTGACTTGTATTTACCTTTGTAATGAAATGCCAAAACCAACCTAGTTACATACCATAAGTACTGTATAGAGGCACATGGTTTGTTATATGATTAGTTAAAGTCTAAAATTGTCCCTAAAGTATATGAAATAGTATAAATTTGCCCATGAAGTATAAAAATTACAAAATTGCCTTTATAATTTTTTTAAAAAGAATGATCCGGCAACTTTCTTTTTATTAGTTTTTTTTTTTTTCTATACAAATTACTAGATTCTAGTACTCTATTTATATTTCTCTTTGTCTTTAATTTGCATGTTAAGTTTTGGAGAATTCATTTCAACTACAATCTTATCTTCTCATCAGTATAAGCACTCATTATCTGCATACAAATCTCTCAAAATTTAGTAAACAAACATGTTTAATATCCAAAATATGTAGTTTTCCTCTAAAAATGACAATAAAAATTTTTGAATAAAAAATTAATAACGTAAAAAAAAGGTTGTTAAAATAGATTTCGAGCGAATATAAAAAAATTTGGTAATTTTATATAAAAAATAGAGATAAAAGCAAATTTATACCCTTTTCATACTTTAAGGCAAATTTATATTGTTTTACATATTTAAGGGTAAATTTGGTGTGACACCGCTTACTCGGAACATTCACCAGATCCGAATGAGAAGTGACACAATCCAAAATCCATCTTTCTTATATCCGATTTACTTAAAAACATTTTTCATGCATGATCTTAAAATAATTGATCCTTCCCAAGAAGCACTATACACCAAACTCGAAATTTATGGTGTTACATTTCTTCCACTCTTAAAAGAATTTCGTTCGAGAAAGTTTCATCATTCTCTATGCCCTTTACTTGTGTAATATCTCTATCATTGCTTGTTAAATTCCCTCTCATACGACAATACCATAACGCTTCTGCTGCTCTACTCTAATCGAGAGATCTTTAGCAACAAGTCATTCCAGTAACATTCTTCATCATAATTACCTCTATGTATCCAGTCCCATCTGTATGTATATACATATAACTTTTCCCTTAGTTCACATCTACACTTAACCATTACAAGTTTCATCATATTGTTATAAATCCTTTCTCACATCATCCACTTATATTGGTGTATCTTATCAAATTTTTTGTTTAATCAGGGCAATATGTATATGTAAGAAAATGCTATGATTATGCATGAGCAATGATGTCAATGGTAATAATGATGTATCATGCTAATGCATTGCAATATGAAAGTATGCATATAATATAATGCATAACCTAGCCCTTACATGTCATGAATAAATGAAGATTGCCCTTAACATCAGGGAAATCGATAGGTACACCAAAAATATCAACTTTTGTGCCTCCAATTGCTACCTTTCAATTTTGAGTCCACCAATATCTTAGTTCGTATTCCCAATTGAGGCATATATACTCATACTACCTAGAACCTTAAACCTCTAGCACTCTTATAATCCTTATATATTTCTCACATGCCTAGGAATGCCTAAATCATGCTTTGATACCACTAAACGTCACACCTTTTACCCGGACTGTTCACCTGATCTGAATGAAAAGCAACACAGAGCCAAAAATCCATCTTTCTAATATATGATTTACTTAAAACTCTTTCCATGCATGATCTTAAAATAATTAATCCTCACACTCTATCCATTTAATATGTCCCAGGTCTTGGGAACACTATTCACATTCTGGGAAGCACTGTACACCAAACCCGGGATTTTCAGGCATTAAATTTGGAGTTTCATGTACATGTGTAAAAAGCCACATGATATGTATATAGTCCACATGGCATCCATCTGGATTTCTATTAGTTGAGTTGGCATTCCATTACAAAAAAGGCAAATATGACCCAAAATATTAAAGACAATGGCATTTTTTAAACAAAAAAAAATATTAAAGGCAAATTCACAGTATTTTACATACTTTAAAGGCAATTTTGGATTTATCCCTTGATTCAAGTTTACCTAAAATGTTTTAAAAATTGGTGTTATAGTTCCTTTTTATACACTATTAGATGGATAATAATGGTGTTGATGTGGCATACTATATATAATATGTAAATCATAATCCATTTTTTAATATAAATCGAGTGTGTTTTGATATGAAAATCAACTTTTGAGTCAATGCTCACCCTTAGCCTCTGCCATTACAGAAAGGAAAATTTTCACTATTTATTATATAGCATTAGTATTTTTGCACCAATATAAAATATAAGGATAAATATGCTCGATGAGAATATTTTGCACCATCGCTTAGAATTACATATTAAAACCTCATTAGAGAGACAAGATATTATTTTGCCATTAACGTTTCTCTTATAATTCTATTTAGGTTCTCGCAGTTAGCTTTAGAGCAAAAAAGTTCCTATAATGGGTCTAACACTGATGTATGCAAGTGATATGAATCATGTTAATTGCATGTAAGATGCTACATCATTTCCATGTCAATGCACTTAATAACTCATAAATGATGTTTAAAGAAATGAACATTTTAGCACCATTTTTAATAATGTAGGAGCATTTTTGCTCTAAAATTAACTTAGTGGACAAAATAAAGATTTGAAATAAAAATTAAGGCAAAAAGTATCATGTCCCTAATTATTTTAGCACACATTAAATTCAAATTATTTAGAAAATAATATGCGTTTTTCTCATATTAAGAAAATAAATATATGTTATATTTTTCTTATTTATACATCATATCCTATTTTTATTTGGGAATCGTTTAATCAGGTGGATAAATAGTATAGTCTTACCAAGTAGAGGTGTGTAATAAGATTT
>CANXYI011309365.1:0-10343 GCA_948208565.1 Hura crepitans | reverse complement strand
AACATTTTAGTTCTAATATTTGTATCCTTATTCCCAAAATGCCCCTCTGAATCTCATTCACACTTGTATTTCACTTTGGCCAAAGATTCTCAAAATAAAGACATATTAGAATTATAAGATAAACTCCCCATTATAATCTAGGGTGGTAAATCCTCTATTGATCACTCAATACCTTCAAGTATCTCAAGCTATACCTAATATCCCAGCTATGTATACATCATGGTGAAGTAAAAGCATTAGAGTCAAAGCATAGCACTTGATACTTAAGATAACCTTAGTGATCTCAAGTCAGAAGATACTTGCACCTATTGATATGATGAGAAGATTTCATTGATGTAGATTATGTAGTCATGTGAGCATCTCATATTAGGCCTCCAATGGACTTGTTTCTCAAACAAGCATCTATATGTTAACTTCAAGCATCACCGTGCTTATAACCTGTGAGAATTATTATTTGACTAGGTCAAAGAGTGTAACATGTGCTAGTCTATTTGTATTAATAATGTCCCATCTTGTTAATACTATGACTAGGAATAGTTTTTGGTGTTTCACATTTGTATGCAATAAGAATTTCACATCATGAACTCTTCATGATTTTTTTTGGACTGTGAAATAATACCAAGGGCTTTATTACAAAGTTTAAAATCCATATCAAACAAATGAATTAACATAAGTACTTATGTAATAAAAGAATGTCATTTATAAATGAATGTTTAAATGTACACAAAAACATCCCAATTACACGTGTGCTTTAGGGTATGTAACTAACACAGAAAATGTGAAATCCATCAGCATCATTTTTGCATAAGATTGTTGTAGTGAGATATACTCTAAGATTAAAGATCTCTTAGCTAGCAATTCTGTTAAGCTTTGAGGACCTAAATCATTCGAGACATATTTGATTTTCTAGAAGGCTTAAGTAATGGCTAATAAGTATTAGGTCCTATCATGTGAGATGATGGGTAGCATGGGTTATATAAGCTTACAAATAACTAAAGTACTAGCAGAGTTAGCTGAATTATGTTGGGTTATTAATCCAACAGTCTAGTTCTATATGCCTTTTTACCATTCCCCTTTTATTGGAATGTGTACTTTATGAAGGTTTTAAAAACACAATTTTCAATACATGCAATGGAAATTTAAAAATTTTAAAACTTTAAAATTGGATCAAATGATTTAAATACAATTAATAAACTGCTAAAGGCATTAAAATATTACCGTTCACTTGTTTCTTCTTTGATATGTAGATTTCTTAGTGCCAAGTTGTCATAAACCATAACATTCCAATTAGAATGCCTCTAATAAAGTCAATAAAAGAAAAAAATTACAAACACCTTTAAGGTGATTGAATAAGTTGCAATTAAATTATGGGACTAGTAGAAAATAATTGCTAAGTAGAGGAAGAAGAAAAGAGCAAAATGTTTTTATGTTCTCTATGTGTTGCAATATGGAGGCTAAAACTTTTTAAGCCCTTTTATAGCTTTATTAGGTCTTTTAGAAACCCTAGGGTTCATGTTTGATCTCATTTAATTGAATTGGTTTAATAAATTTTGTCTAACTAGCAAATTGAACCAAATTCATTAATCAGACCAATTAGCCTTCTTATACGCATTGAACCTAGTCTGCTTGGGCCCAAATTACATTTATTTATTTTGTTCTTCTACTTTAACCTAAAATGCCATCTTATGCCATTTAAAAGCTTATCACTTTATAGTAATGCCTTTTTCCCTTATGTGTGTGACCTATCGGGTTTTTGAGTCAACTTAATAGCATAAAAGGAATTAGAATCCTAGTTGCAGTAGGATTCTATGATTTGAATTTTTTAAGTGTTTATTAATTCTCAATTAATAAATTTATTCTTGTGAAAATCATGAAAGGCATCTAGTCATGCATCATGGCTACTCAAGTTGTCAAAAAGTCAATGGTTTTTGATTTGTACCTTTCTATAACTAATTGCCATGCAATTTATCTATGGACCACACTTTATGTCATTGTGTTTAAGTATGGACTTATGTTAACTCAATGTTAAATTGAATATATATTAAATAAAGCCCTGATAATGTTAGATCTTGTAGTTTGAACATTTGTTCTTGTAATGCATAAGTGAATCTCATTCACATATGTATGTTACTTTGGATAAAGACTTTAAAACAAAGTCAACTATAAAGATTAGTGAGATAAAGTCCCTTTCATTAATTTAGGGTGGTGAATCCTTTATTGGGCATTGAACTATCTTCAAAAAACTCACACTATACCCAATCACTATGATATGAATGCCTTTTAGTAAGGAATAAGCTACTATGTCAAAGTATAGTGTTTGATATTCAATATAACCTTGATGATCTCAAGTCCAAGGATATTTGCTTAACTACTATGATGAGATTGAATCATTAACATAAATTAAGTATCCATGTGATTATCTTATAGCTAGGTCTCTAATAAACTCTTTTCTCAAAGAAGCATCCACATGTTAACTTTAAACATTATACTCATAGCTGTTGAGAACTATTGCTTAACCTAGTCAAGAAGTATAACATATGCTAGTTTTATTTGCATCAATAATGTTTTATGTTGTTAATACTTTAACTAGGGATATTTTAGGTATAAACACATTTGCATGTAATGGAATCTCACACCATAAAAACTTTATGATTTGCTTTACACTATATATTTTACAATAAGGACTTTATTAAACAGTTTATGTTATGAATAAACAAATGAATGTAATGATTCATGAGTACTGAATATTAAAGAAAGCCTTAAATAGATAAATAAAATGTCATGTATATAACAAATGCCCTTAAATGATTATCTTTAGGGAATACATATCTAATAATCTCCCATTTGCACTAGAGCTAATCGTTTTTATACTTATTTCCCATAGTTTTTACATGGAAATTGAACTTCTTTTAGGATAGTGCTTTAGTTAGAAGATCAGCCATATTTTGATTAGTAGGCATCTTTTCTACCTATAATCTCTTTTATCAAATGGTAGTGCCTAAACACATGCTTGGATACTTAATGAGACTATGGTTCCTTTGCTTATGCAATAGCTCCATTGTTGTCACAATATAGAGGTATTAGATAAATAATGATAGGGACCACTCATATTCAATAATGAACTTCTTAATCTATATTGCTTCTTTAGCTATATTAAAAATTACAATATACTCGACTTTAGTCACCAAATCTATAGCAATATCTTGTTTAAAACTCTTCTAGCTAACTATAGCACCATAAAATATAAAGACATACCCTAACTGAGACTTATAGTTGTCCTTATTTGTAACATCCATAATTTGAGGTTACATGAAAAGTACCTCCAAGGCTCGAATAGGGTTCTTCGGGAGCTAAGCTACCTTCATGAGGTCCAAGAAGGGGCGTACTGGCCATGAAACTTTGATGGGCTAAAAAATGGGCAAAATGAAGTAATTTAAAAATTTATCATAACCAATAATTTATTTCGAGCCATAAGCTAGTGGATTATAGCCTTAGATGGACCTAGGCATGAATGACCCGGGATATGCTTGAACGGATCTAAAAATATCATATCCTAGATGTTAAAAACTCCATTGAGTTCATTAGTGAAGGAATTTTAATTTTTTGAGATCATTCAATAATTTTTTAAAATTTCATAATTTCCTAAGGAATTAATTAACTGACTTGCTAATGGAATTTTATCATGAAATTTTATGAGACCTTAAATGTGCCTAATTAAGGATTTTTAAAATAAATATGATGATTTTTGGAGGTCCGAGTGAATTTTTAAAATTACCCAAAATTTTAACTAAAATTGAGATTTTTTGAGAAGCTTGGGTGCCATGTGTCACCACCTGAGGTGCCTACTCACCACTATAAATACCCTTTTATTGCCATATAGACTCATATTTGCCACCTCACCCCTCCACCCACCTTTTTTCCTTCCTCCTCATTTCTTCTTGGTTGATGCCACACCACTATTTTGCCTACCATTTTATAGCCATAACCATCACCAACCACTATTTTCCTCCTTTAAATATCATAAAAATAATGCAAAAACTTTTCATTAAGGTTGTTAGACACCATTTCCATTACTAAAGGTGGGGAAAAATTCACCAAAGGTTAAGTGTTAATGAATAGTGGGCTGAAATTCAACTTGGTGTAAGTGACTTTTTTGTTCTTTTTTATTTTAGTCCTAAGTAGACCTCCTAATTTTAAAAATCACCATACTTTCAAATTTTCATTTAGAGGCTTGCATGATTTTTTATGGATTTTCTAATGTAAAAGTTCTATTATATAGGTGTAAGGCAAACTTAAGGGGAACAAGGAAATTAGGCTATTTAAAGTGTAAGGAAGGCTTTAAAATTAATTTAGGTATGTGAATTTGATATAATTGAATCATGCGATAATGTGTGTGGATGTGTTTCGCCATGTATATATATATAGAAATGTATGTGTAAGCTTGATTTTATGTGTGTTGTGGAACTAAGTATGTCATGAGCTTTATGGTGTGTGAAATTGATGATTTGGATGTGAATTAGGTGAGAATAGTGTATGTAAATGCATGATGTCCTTTTAGCCGAAAGGTATGCTAATGATGGTATGGCATGTGCACATGACATAAATGATGGGAATTGTAAGGCTTAGCATGAATATACATGTGTGTATGTAAAATGGGTAAGAAAATTATGTGTATACGCATGGTCCTTAAGTGGTTAAGAGGTATGGCCATGGTGTCATGGCATGTAAACATAATAGTAATGATGGGAAATGTCATGTGAGGTATGAACATAGACATGTGATGTATAACATGTATATGGCATGAAAGGTAAGTAATCATATGTATAAATATGGTGTAATTTATGGTAAATAAAGGTAGTGTAAAGGTGTTAGCAAATTAGTGCAAGAAATGGCATGTAAATGGAATGAAAGAAATGGATTTAAAATGGCCTAAAAAGTGACTTAAAGTGTGCTTAAATTGGTATTTAAATTAGACATGTAATATACTTAGGCTTTAATGCAAATGTGAGGACAATGTTGTTACCTTACTAGATTGAATGGAATGAGATAATATATGGCTTGGAATAGCATGTTAATATGGCTTGAAGTGGCATGAGGAAATGCCTAAGGAAAAATGGAAATTGACCTATAACTGTGTCCCTAAAAATAAAATGGACCTGTAACTGTGTACTGTTAATGAATATGTAGAAATGACTTGTAATAGGGGCATGACATGGATATGAAAAATGACTCATAATAATGGCATGAAATGGACATAAAAAGGCCTAAAACTATCTAGTATAAAAATGGATCTATAACTATTTAGGATAAAAAGTGACCCATAACTGTTTAGCTAAAAATAGATTGAGAAAAATCATTCATAACTTTGTATCAATCACCTAGAAATAAATTAAGTAAATGATTAGTAATGGAATTAAAATAATTAATAGATAGTAGGCCTATTAGTTAGACACCCACTGCATGGGTTGATTAGTTAATTAGGGGTTTGCAGCTACTAGAGGTACTGGTCCTCTAGGCCTTTACTAGTATGATGATATAGGCAGGTGTAGCCATTGAGGTCCTGATAATTGGGCCATTGCACTAGGTTAGTGCAATGATTAAGGTTCACTAGCAGAGCCACTGCATAGTCTAATGTTGTTATCTCTGTCTAATACATGCAGATCCTTGTTATCAAACCAAGTGGGTGCAGCCACTAAGGTCCACAAGCTAGGCCATTGCACTATGATGGATTGATGAGATAATGATATGATTATATTTTATTTGTCTAGTACTAGGGAGTTCCAAGTCCCTACTATCTAACCAGGTCAGTATAGTGATTGAGGTTCACAAACTAAGCCACTACTTTAGGTCAGTGTAGAGACCGAGGTCCAAAATAAGGGCCACTGCATAGTATTTATTTCCCTTTTTATCCAGTGTCTATGAAATAAATTGATCAATGAATAATGATAGATATTAATAATAAGAGTTGTGATAAATTAAATAGCAGCATCAGACTAATTAATATAATAATGAGATCTATAAATATAATAATATTATTTTTATAACAAGGATATTTTATGATGCATTTTGCACTCATGATATGTGTCACATGTCTATATGTTTGCATTCTCATGGTTTTATTATATCAAATTCACCATTGAGTTTTATACTCAGCATATCTGTGTTTCGATGCACAGGTAACAGCAAATAGCAATCCAGCCTCTAGTTTTGTGCAGTGTAGCAACAAAGATACTGAAGGGTATATAATTTTGTATTTTGATGGTTTTTAGTGGGCACTCATGTAAATAATATAGGTTATAGGTTTAGATGGCTTAAGAGCTATTAAGGTCTACAAATGTTTATAATTTTAATCTTTAAGCTATTATTTGTATAAAGGCCTTTTATTTGATGGTTTTATTTTTGTATTTTCTAATGATGGTGTGCTTAAGGCCCTGTGTGTTGCCTATGATATTTATGATGATATTGAAGGATTAGAAGGGTCTAGGTGATGGTAAGTGTTGATAGTATTTATTAGAAGTGTGTTTTTACAAGTTTAAATTTTGGAAATGTCACTTGGGTAGCCATTGTACTGCCAATTTTCAATAAGGTTGATTAATGATTGTTAAATGGATTTTGATGTCTGTTATTATTAAATGGATTTTTATGTCTATTATTACCTATGTAATAATGTTTAGAGGTTAGACTAAATATTTAGGCAAAATCTTTCCATTAAATTAATAAGTCAACAAGTGTTAAAGAATATGGGCTAAATAAATTTTAGGATGGGTGACCTAGTGGGAAGTTGCACCTCCTATCAGATTTCTTCAGAATTAAGGTGGGGGTGTGACATTATTGGATTGGAAATTGGCATTAGTATATCTATTTACTATTAAGTGCCTCTCTTTATAAACCAATAATATATCCTTAGTCCTTTTCAACTATTTAAGAATATTCTTAACAACCATCTAATATTCTTCTTCAGGATTAGATTGGTATCTACTTATGAAATTTAGAGCATATGATACATCGGGTCATGTATACAACATCACATACATGATAGAATCAACTGTTGAGGCAAATGGTATTCTACTCATGCATTCTCTTTATTCATGTGTTGTAGGACACAGAGTCTTAGAAAGGAATTTCCTATGAGTTATAGGGAGTTATCCTTTTTTGAGAGATCTATGCTAAATTTCTTTAGCATTTTGTCTATGCATATAAACTGTGAAAGACCCAAGAACCTATTGGATCTATCTTCATAGATCATAATTGTAATACCCCAAATAAGTATAGAACCAAAAATAATAAAAATAAATCTATAAAATAAATAATAATAATATGATGAAATAAAAAATTGAGAAATAATTAAAATAATTTTTTTTTTGTAATTTAAGTGATATAAACTAATTAAATATTTCAATAAGGATTAAAAGTGTAATAACATGTTTTGAGTTTTTAAGCCGTTGGATGGGTTGTAAGAGACTAACCATGGCCACCCATCTAAGGCATACATAGGTCCGAAGTCATCAGTAAATGAGAAGAGATCTTTCTCTCTCATTTTAAGTTATAGATAACAAAAATTTCACTCAATCAACACTATACTCATCAAGATAATAAGGTAAATCAACCTATCATTATCTAGTAATTTTTTTTACTCTTAATTATGTGCATTATTGTTTTTTATTAGATGATTTTGGGGTTGCCTTTAGAACTATTGAAGAAAGGGAAGAATAAATGAGGTGTAGATTGAAGAGAAAGATGTAATTGAAGATTAATCCACTCCTAACTCATTTGTGATCATTAATTACTATGTGCATAAACTTAATTTTTGAATTTTTACTAAATTACTATGAGAATTTGGTAGTTACATTATAATTTAAAAATTCTAATTATTTTGGGTAAATTACATGTTGTTCAGTTAGTCTTTGACATAATTAATGTGTGATTATTGATAAGAAATTTTTGTAAAATGTGTATAAACAAATTTGAATATAATTTGTGTCGTTTGGCATAAAATAATTGAGATTTATTACTATTTTTTTGAAGAATTTTGTAGACTAGAATCGTTAGTCCTAAAAGCCTTATGGTTATAACCCCATTGGGGCACATGGCCATATGCCCTATAGGTTATGAATATATTGTGAGTGTAACACCTCACAAAATTGAGAATAATAATAAAATAGGACAATAAAAATATTTGGGCTAAAAAAGAAATAATTTTCCTTATGATTGTTAAAATTGGTTCATGTCTGAAAATTTATGGTATTATGGAGTAAAAAATGATATTTTGAGGACCAAAAGGGATATTTAGAAATAAATTTATAGACCATTAAGTGAAGATTTAGGTGATAAATCTGAGCCTTCCATCTAAAGGCCATAAATAGTACTATCAGTTTCCTTTAGACAAATTGACGATCGTTTCTTTTGTTCTGCCTTAGAGGAATTATAGATTCTCCCTTAATGGGATTTAAGGATTAAGTTGGCAAGGTAATTTGATTCTTTAGTCTTTAAGTTTTATTTTATGCTTTGTCTTCTTCTCTAAATTATGTTCTATATGTATATGTGTACTTTGTTGCTTGAGTCTTCATGGTGGAAGAAGAAGATAATGAGAAGTAAGGATATGGAAATCAAAGGGGAATGTAGTACTTATGGCCTAAAAGCACAAGGAACAATTTCAACAACATTTAAATAGTATGTACATAATCAATTTGTGGTTCCTTCTTAGTTTTTGTGCAATTTCTTCTTAGTTAGGTTTTTAATTGTAATTGCTTGAATTGTGATAAAATTTTGTGTTGATTGTATGTAATTTGATGTGCTAAAGTGATTAGAACATGTTATGATTCTTATGTGTTGATTAGAATGTATTTTGGCATAATTTGAGTACAAAAATCTAGGTTTTTGGCATTATTTTTACAAAGAAAATTATATATATTTTTTTTCATAAGGTTTGATGGCCTCATGGCTATAACCCTTACAGGTCACACCTATGGCCCCTCTTAAGCTAGAAACACATTTTCTTGAAAACTATGACTCTCTTTTTATAGCATAATACGTTTTTCTATTTCTTATTCAAAATTAAATGTTTTTGTAAGTCATTTTCAACCTAATTTCTATAGTGACTTTAGGTGATATTTATGATATATAATACATGGATTTTTGACATGATTGTCATATAATTATGGGATTAAATGATGATGCATGAGTTGAGAAACTATAACTATGGAAATTAAAATTTTAATTAATTAGTTAAATTGGTGTTTGTTTTCTTATCAAAAACTTAATTTTAAACCCCTTTAATCCAATAACTTTGAGTGATTTTCAAAGCATATAAGACATGAATCTTTATATGAAGGAAACATAAGTTATGAGTCCAAATGATAATGTATGAGGTGAGAATTTATGTACTATGTAAATGAGAAAATTGATTTAGTTTATGAAAATAATATTGTGATAAGTTTTTATGATATGAATGAGTTATTTAGAGATGTGGTATGATTTCTTTATATAACAAATATGGAATGATGAGATGAGACTATGATACAATAGGTACGAGATAATTATATGACATGGGATATGTGGACATAAGTATGTGATGGGATTCTTTTTGTTCTAAATATGTAATATAAGCTAACTACCTAAACATTTAGCATGAGTATGATTATTATGACATTTGAATTAAACGACATGTGAGATTGATATGAGGCATGTGTGGAACTTTAGGCATTATGTGTTATTATTTGCATAGCATATGAGTACATGATAAAATTATGATGAGATCATGAGTATGATTATGATATGATACATGTGATCGCAATTTGTGTTGAGATAATAATAATGTGAATGGGATTCAGGATAATGTGATAAAAAAAACATGACTTTGAGTATCATATGTTAACTTAACTTGAATTTATGAGTACACATGTAGTAAGAGTAAGAAAAGATTATCAATATAAGTACGTAATGAGATATGTGATGACTCTATAATGAGTTATGAGGATGAAATTGTGATACCTAATAATGAGATATGAGAATCTTAAATTGAGTACCACATATTGAGAAAAGCTAAGCTTGTGATTATACCATGAGAAATTGAAATTGATAATAATGTGACATGATGAAACACTACAAGAAAAATTGTGTAATTATGTGATGACTAATCTTGCAATGGAGAATGTGATAAATTGCATGATAAATTAGTAATTAATGAATTATGTCGATGTATGGCTAAGCTATTGATTTCATTGGGATAGATTGGCATGCTAATAGGGTCTTTTATAACATTACTGTGTCTTCTAATATTTTGGCTTTTCGAAGCAAATATATGGCTCTTCGAGGCAATTATATGGCTCTTTAGGGCAATTATA
>CANXYI011309332.1:0-10905 GCA_948208565.1 Hura crepitans | reverse complement strand
TGTCTTAAAGTGTAGTCTGTCTGGTATAGGCCTATAAAGTAATAAATAAAAGTAAATGATAGGAAAGTTAAGATTTATAGATAAGTAAACATAAGAATGAAATAAAGGGACTCAGAGCTGTAGGAAAGACTTTCTGTGTGCAGAACATTACATGGTGCATGTTGCATGACATGACATAGTATATTTGGTTTAATCCACCACTGAGTGTCATACTCAGCATATCGGTGTTCGATGTGTAGGTAGTCAACAGAGAGTAGTCTAGCATCAGACAACGTCGACAGTGTAGCTGCCAGAGTCTGTTAGTACTTTTTGTTTACTTTTTGTCTTTTGAATTGAGACTTCACTCATGTATGTATAAATATTATGGGATACAGGATGTTTGTATAAAGATCTTTAGCTAACTGAATGTATGTACAATTTTGCTTGTAAATGAATAGCTATTTTTGCATGCTTATATGCTGATGGGTTTGTGACCCTGTGTTGGATTGTTGAACATATTGAGATTGACTGTGATTTAGAGGACCAGAGGGTCCCCAAGGGGTTATAAGGTTGAACAAATGAATTAGAAGTGTTTTTCTGTGCATGTAAATTTTGGGTTAATTACCAGTTGCCCGATTTTTAGTAATTTTTTGATATCCTGATAGGGTTTTTAATGGACTAAAATAGTAAGTAATTAGGTAATAATTGATCAAAATGGGTTTAAGACTAGGTTGGTCAAACATGAGTTAAAGTTAAATAAAAGGCCCTTGGGGAAATCTTAGGATGGGTGACCTCAGCGAGAAGTGACACTTCTTGCCCGTTTTAGGTAAAATAGGTAGGGGGTGTTACAGTGAGATGCATTGATAGAGCATATGCTAGTTAAGAAAGTAACTTGGGATTTTTTTTGGAGCAGTTCAATAATAAATATATCATAGAAAATTATCTTGATAAGAAGAGGGAGGAGTATATGGACCTCAAGTAGAGACAAGTTAAGTTGAGAAAGAGTTTGCCAAGTTAAGTTGTTATGCCAAGGAGATGGTCGTCGATGAGGCAGAAAGGTGTAGGAGGTTTAAGAAAGGCCTCAACTATGAGATTAAGCTTCGAGTGGCTCTTACAAAGCTTAGGGATTTTACAACTTATGGCAGCAACATGTATAATTAAGGATATCCAAAAAGAGTGGAAGGAGTTTAATAAAAAAAAAGAGACCTTATGGTTAGGAGTAAGCTAGTTTAACTCCTCATTCTGAGAAGAAATACAAGTATGATCCACCCAAGTAGAGGTAGCAACAGAGGCAAGGTCAGACTTAGAAGTCAAGATAGGGGGCGCAAGTAGCCAGTGCACCACTCTACGGCTAAGAGTGCACCAATTAGGAGATGCCAACATTACAATAAGAATTATAGGGGAGTTTGTTAGAAGACCAACCTAGAGCATGTTATTGCTGTGGTTCTAAGGACTACTATCAGAAGGATTGCCCAGTGAGACCCATTTGCATCGACATAGCTTTAGGCTTCTTCACTAGCTATTGCTAGAAGCCAGAGAGGAGACAAGGGAGACAAAAAAGCCAGATCAGTGGGTGATTAGAGACCTAGATCAGAGACAATAGAGAGGGCAAAACCTAGAGAACTTACACATCAGTATGCTATTAGGGCAAGAGAGGATGCTGATTCTTCGGATGTAATTGCAGGTACATTTTACCTCTTTGATCTTCTAGTTTTATGTTTGATTGATTTGGGTTTTACTCATTCATACATATGCATCACACAGGCATAAGATAAAGGGTCAGAGTTAGAATAGCTTGATATAGACATTATGGTTGGCAATCCTATAGGGCAGCATGTCATAGTTAATAGAGTCTATAAGGAATGTCCCTTGACAGTGCAGGGACATGTGTTTTTCGCTGATCTTATTGAGTTACTATGATGCCTCAATTTTCAATCCAATTTTTCTTAGGCATAGAATAGGAATTAGAGAAAATCATGGGGAATAAAATGGATGTACAGACTGAGTAGAGTCGGTTGCTGTGAACTACAGAGTGAGAAATGATTGAGGGGCAAAATGGTAATTATGATAAAAATTTAGGGGCAAAATTGGAAATGGGTGTTTAAAAGCCCTAAGATGAGTGGAATATGTGTGAGAAGGTGGAAAATATGAATATGGCATAAGAGAAACATAAAAAGGGTGAAAAGAATAAGGTTCGAGACACGGTCTCAATGAATAGTTATATTGAGTCGTGAATAGTGCATCCCAGGTCCAAATTGAGTTAATTATAGCAAAATTAGTATAAATTATAAGATGTATTATGGTGAAATTTAGGAAGCATTTAAGGTCAAATAAGAGTTTAAAATTTGAAAACAAAATCAGAATTACAATGTAATATGAATAGTAAACCTTTCGGAGACAAACGGAAAAATTCAAAAATGTGCTCATAAAATTTTGAAAGTGGCACATCCTGATGCTAAAAAATTATAAGGAATCCAAAAATCACAATATTGAAATTTTCTGAAGATGGGAGCTATGAGAAAAAAATTAAGGAAATAAATTTAATTAAAAGAATATTTAAGGAAATTATAGATGGAAATTATGTAGGGATTAATATAGGCCTTTGGATCAAATAATGTCAAGTAAATCCTAGCCATCCAAGTGTAGGGGAAAGTGGCATAAATACATGGAAGACATATGAGATAAATCATAGCCATCCATGTGTAAAGTCCCATATTTAATCTTAATCCTCCATTTGTCCATATAAATAAGCAAATAATAATATAATAATTCATTTTTCATTTCAGCCCTTTTTCCCCTCTCCCAGGATAGCCAAATGCTTTCTATCCCCTCCCTTAATGTTCTTTTTCAATTTGATACTTGAACACACTTTTAAACTCAAATTAATGCTCTAAATTTAATCTTTCTTAAATCTATAGCTCTAGTTTGGTGTTAAACAAGTCAAGGAAGGAGAAATTGGAGGGATTTTGGTGGATGAAGATTTAGGGTTTCTAAACCTTAAATTGGTAAGTTATGTATTTTAAGGTTTTGATAATTTTCTAGGTAATTAGATATGCTTAATTCAATAGTTCCAGTCTCAATCTCAAATTTGGAATTAATGAAAATTTTCTATGGATTTTTCTAATGGAAAATCTATTATGTTTTTAGTGGATTTTGAGGACAAGCTAAAGAAAGGGAAAGACAAGGTGTAGAAAGGCATAATGGATGCTAAAGGAGCTAATAGTAAGTGTATTAAATGATTTATGTATTATTTTGATTTATTTTGAAAATTTAAGTATACGTGGTTAAATATAATTACTGAAATTTGTATGTGCATATGCATGTAATACATGGGTTATGGTATGTTTAGGTTATATGAGTAGTTAATGCATGAATTGGACTAAGAAGAACATGTGAGTGTGTGAAAATGTGTTGGCCGAATTTATGCTTAAAAGACAATAGTAATTATAATTAATTTTATTAAGGTTATATGAAGAAATAATGATAGTTAGAATTCTATGAATGCATGATTAAAGAAATAGATGGAAGTTTAATGGAATTTAAGAGCATATGTGTATGTTATTTATTATGGAAGTAAGGTAATAAGGTGTGAGTATAAGGATGGTAATGGTGATTATATAATTAATATTTATACAAATTTCATCTAAGGGATAAAAATGAATGAATTAAGAAAGGAATGCAAGTATGAATATTATTAAGACTCAATAGGAAACTGAAATGAAACTAATTACATAAAAGAGAAAAATTGTATGGTTTCATTAATTAAAATAAATACACATGCATATGAATGTTATAAACTTTACTTAATAACAACAACAACAACAACAACAACAATGATGATGATGATGATAATGATGATAATAATAATAATAAGGATAATAAGAATGATTGTAACAATGATAATAAGGATAATAATAAGAATAATACTAATATCAAAGAAAAAAAAGAAAAGAAAGAAAAGAAAAGAAAATAATTAAAGTAAATTATTATATAAGGAAACATTAAATCTATTCTAAATTAATAGAAATTATGGAATCAATACGTAAATGTCATGACTAAAAAGGGAATTTATGAAAATTAAGGACAAATGAATTAAGAACATAAGAAGTGTAATTATGGCATATAATATAAACTTGTATATTAAAAAATATTGCGACAAATAAGGATGGACATATCGCGATCAATGGTACAAGAAAAAAATATAACAATGTTTATGAAGGTTCTATGTAATGTATTTTTATGTTCATGGCCTAAAAATGAAATGAAATAGTATTAAAGAGAAGCCCATATGAGTTAGACACCTAGACTGGGTAGGTTGACCAATCAATTAAAGAATTATGACTGTTACTAGTATATTATGATATCGATATTTAATACGGGTGCAGCTGCAGTGTAAGTCCACGAGGACCATTACACACTCATTTGCTTAACGTGGGTGTAGCCACTATGTAGGTCCAAGAGGGCCACTACACATTCATATATTTAATGCTGGTGCAGCAATAGAGTAGGTCCAGTAGGGCCACTACACACATATTATGCGTAATGCTAGTGCAATAGTAGAGTAGGTCCAAATTGAGGACTGTTGCATAACCTATGGATCCCATTGTCTAGTATTGGAATTATGTCTGTTGAATATGGGCTTATGAATGTGTTAAGTAAAATGGGAAATATTTAAAGAAATAAAACAGTAAAATGAGGTAAAAGGGGTAAAAATATAAAATAATTAAAATGAAGTGTGATTGGTATAAAAGAAAAGAAGAATTTGGTGATGGTCAAGGAATTTATATTTTAAAGAAACAAAAAAGAAATATTCAATTAGAGAGATTAAATAAAAAAAATGAAATAAAAAGAGAAAACATAAATTATACACCATAGGGTTTAAGTAGAATAGTTGAAGTTTTAGGGTAATGATGTGAATTTAACTAGTTGAATGCATTATGTGTGTTGCATTTCTTGATGTGCATGAATTACATGATTATCGCTATATATATATATAATGCATATTTCATTGAATACATCATTGAGCAATATGCTTAGTGCATCATTATTTGTGATATGTAGGTATTAGATAATGGAGTAAGATAGTAACCTCAAGCAGAGCAATACAGATTGAGGAGTCTCATATATATATATATATATATATAATTATGATATTATATTAGTTGTAGAATGGCACTCATGTATGTGTATAAAAGAGTGGGCCTAAATACATATATTAACTTGAGATGGTATATATTGATTGATATCATGATGTTATGAGTGATAATATTGTTTATTGGACAAGTGCTTATGATGAGGCTCAATGAGGATTAGAAGGGTTTAAAAAAAAGAGGGTTAATCAAAGGTAATAAGACGTGAATAAGGCAAATAGGGTTATGTGTTATCTCTTATTTGGGTCTGGCTACTAGATCGGGTAAGGGGTGTCACAATTGCCCTTTGTAGAGTTTGATTTGATCTTGGGCATGGACTAGTTATCTAAGCACCATGCAATGGTAGATTATGGAAAGAAGAGGATTTCTCTTCAAATAACTAATGGATCAAAAGTTATGGTTATGGGTGAGATATCAGACTTTATGTCTAATGTGATTTTAGTTATTATAGCTAGATGGATAATAAGGAATGGTTGTCAAGCCTACTTAGCCCATGTGTTTGACACCATAAGAGATAAGTTAGATACCGGTAGTGGCAGAGTTTATAGATGTGTTTCTAGATAAGCTACTCAATTTACCACTAGAGCGAGAGCTTGAGTTTGGGATAGAAGTTCTACCTGGTACTTTACCAGTATTGATAGCTTCATACATAATGGCACCTATAGAGCTCAAAGAGTTAAAGATCTTGTTTCAAGAATTGCTTGATAAGGGTTTGACACCATAAGAGATAAGTTAGATATTAGTAGTGGTAGAGTTTATAGATGTGTTTCTAGATAAGCTACTCAATTTACCACCAGAGCGAGAGCTTGAGTTTGGGATAGAAGTTCTACCTGGTACTTTACCAGTGTTGATAGCTTCATACATAATGGCACCTATAGAGCTCAAGGAGTTAAAGATCTTGTTTCAAGAATTGCTTGATAAGGGTTTGACACCATAAGAGATAAGTTAGATATTGGTAGTGGTAGAGTTTATAGATGTGTTTCTAGATAAGCTACTCAATTTACCACCAGAGCGAGAGCTTGAGTTTGGGATAGAAGTTCTACCTAGTACTTTACTAGTATTGATAGCTTCATACATAATGGCACCTATAGAGCTCAAGGAGTTAAAGATCCTATTTCAAGAATTGCTTGATAAGGGTTTCATAAGACTGAGTGTATCATCATGGGAAGCATTGATTTTGTTTGTCAAGAAGAAGGATTGTGTGTAAATTATCGATAGCTAAATAAAGTGGCAATCAAGAACAAATATCCATTGCCATAGATAAATGACATGTTTGATCAGCTCAGAGGAGTAAGAGATTTCTCTGAGATTGACCTAAGATCTGGGTATTATCAGTTGAGAGTTAAGGAAGCAAATGTTACTAAGATAGCTTTTAAAACTAGATATAGGCTTTATGAGTTTTTGGTAATGCTATTTGGGCATACCAATGCTTTAGTAGCCTTCATGGTTTTGATGAATAAGATTTTAAAGCCTTATCTAGATCAATTTGTTGTGGATTTCATAAATAATATCTTGGTGTATCCTAAGAGTAAAGAAGATAATGAAAAACACCTCAAGATTGTATCACAGACTTTAAGAGATGAAAAACTTTATGCCAAGCTCAACAAGTGTGAGTTTTGGCTTGAGAAAGTGTATTTCTTAAGACACATAGCATTAGTAGAAGGCATTAGATTGGATCCTAGCAAGATAGAGGTAGTTATGGAATGGAAGCCACATAGAAACACAATTGAGATTAGAAATTTCTTAGGTTTGGCTGGATACTATAGATGATTTGTTAAAGGCTTTTCCATGATTCTTGCTCATATGACATGATTAATACACAAGAATACTATATTTATTTAGGATAACAAGTGTCAAGAGAGTCTCGACAAGTTAAAAGTGATATTGACTGATGCTCCAATTCTCACACAACCAATGTCAGGGAAGGATTTTACTATATATAGTGATGCTTTTTTGAATGGCTTAGGATGTGTTCTGATGCAAGATAGCAAAGTAGTGGCCTATGCTTCCGGACAATTAAAACTACATAAGAAGAATTATTCAACACATGATATGGAGTTGGCAGCTATAGTTTTCACATTAAAGATTTAGAGACACCATATCCATAGAGAGAATTGTTATGTGTACACAGACCATAAGAGCTTTAAATATCTTCCTACCTAGAAGGAGTTAAACTTGAGACAGAGAAGATAGATATAGTTGATTAAAGATTATGATCGCCTTATTGATTATATCTAAGGAAAGCTAATATGGTAGCAGATGCTTTGAGCATAAAGTTTATGGTGGTTATGAGGGCTATGAACATCAAAATGAAATACATGGATGGTGGAGCTCTTTTAGTAGAATTACAAGTCAAACCTAGTCTTTTGTAATAAGTTAAGAATGCTTAGAAAGAAAATAATAAGCTGAAGAACATCATAAGTTTGATCCAAGATAGAAGCCCATTGAATATGAACTAAAGAGTGATAGATGCTTGTATTATCAAGGTTGGTTATGTATACTAGATATAAAAGAAGTGAAGAAGTAGATTCTTTAGAAAGCTTATCAAGACATGAAGATTTCTTATTGGTGGCATGGTATGAGAGAGATATGGCAGACTATGTGACCAAATGCCTTACTTGTCAGCACCTAAAAGCAGAGCATCAAGTTCTATTTGGATTGCTTTATCTATAGCAATACCAGAATAAAAATGGGATAGAATCACCACGGATTTTGTTGTTGGGCTACTTATAACTAGAAGCAAGTGTGATTCGATATAGGTAGTTATGGACAGATTAACCAAGTTTGCACATTTTATGATAGTGAGAATAGATTATTCACTAGAAAAGTTGTTAGAACTGTATATTAATGAGATAGTGAGACTACGTGAAGTGTCTTCTTCAATTATATCTGATCGAGACCTAAGGTTTACATCAAGGTTTTAGAAGAAGCTGCACAATTCCTTAGGCACTTAACTCAATTTTAGTATGGCATTTTATCCATAGACAGATGGCCAATCCAAGAGAGTAATTCAGGTAATTTAAGCACTTGAGTGAGTTTAATCCTAAGTTGATTATATGTTTATAATGAGAACATGGTTGTTAAGTGCTGAAAGACATGCTAAGAAGCTGTGCCATAGAGTTTAAAGGGAGTTGGGATTGATATCTCTCCTTAGTAGAATTTATGAATAGTACTTTTTCAGGATATGAATAGTATTTCTCGAGACTTGAATCACATTGATATGATCGAATAGAATTATTAATCATAATATAATTTTGGAAAAAATTTAAAGTAGAAACAAAGTCATTTAAAAGGTAAAAAATGACAATAAAGATTTTACGACAATGCCTCATGAATAGTAACCTAATTTTAGCTGAGCTGTAAAATATTTTATTTTTGCTTAGAAAAATATGGGATTGGCACAACCTAATACTCAAATATTCTAAATAGTCCATTGGCATTGGAATTAGAATTTTTGAATGCTGGGAACTAATTTATCAAAAGAAAACGAGGATAAAAATATTTCATTAAATTAGATTTTTTTTGATTTTTTAACATAATTTTATGGGACTTCTGTGTCCTGATGTAAATGATTTTATGCATATTAAAGGACTTTAAAAGAGGCTTTTAAGGGAGTAAAATAATTTTTAAAAGAAAAGCAATAAAAAAGAAAAAAAAGAAGAGCCAGTGGATTATATTGACTTTTAATCTTGACTATCCATTAAATTGGTTATATAGATATATGGTAAAAAAAGACCAAAAAGTTAAATTTGTCATTTTCTTCTTCCTCCTTTCTCCCATGGTGGCCAAAACCACTCTTCCCCCTCCCTACTACCATTTCTTATTCCCCCCTAAAAATAAATCAAACCCCTTAAATTCAACCCTTTAGATCTTGTTTACACTATTAATTGCAAGAAAGAATGCTTCAATTAGAAGATTTTTAAGGTTAGGGTTTTATGTAAATAGTAACCAATTTTTAAAGGAGTTGCTTTTTTTGTTTGATATTTTTCTAGGAGTCTATGGAGGTTATATAAGACATCTACGAAGTTAGATTTTGTTTTGAATGTGTGGTTGATTTTATATGAATTTTTATTTATGGTAATGGTGTATGTTGTGTAGTGAAAGTAGACCAAGGCACTTTCAAGGGTAAAGAAAAGGTATAGACAACTTCTTAGTGTCCAAAAGACACTAATTGGTATGTGTATTCAATGTAGCATAAGAATTTAATGTATTTGTAGGTGTTAAAGTGTGTATGTTTATATGTGTTTAATGTGTAATGTATGTTATTTGGTGTAAACTTGTGTGTGATGATGATATGATGTTAAGAATGTGATTTGAACCTATTAACATGATGGTAATATGATATTTAGTTAAAGACTAAGTGTTAGCTGAAACATGACTAGAGTTTAAGTTAGTGTTTTCATTGATGGAAATTAGTAATTAGAAGATAATTAAGATAAATGATGTTTAATAATGTTAAATTTCTTAATTTGGTCATAGTTATCATGAGTTGTAGTATACATGAGGTAAATGACACATTATTGGTTTTAAGAGTATGCAATATGGATTTGATAACTTAGTTTGTGTGTTAATATAAAATTTAGGTAAAAAAATATTATGGTTTGAAGTATTAGTAATATATAATAACTTGTGTTACGTCAATATTAGGCTGAAACCTTCTCTCACTCAAGGAAGGGCATAAATGGGTTAAATGATGATAATTGGATATGATATGACATGTTTATGTATGGTAATATTATATGTGTGCAAAATGACTAGAAATTAAGCTTATATGCCTTTTATGTGCTTAAAAGAAAAAGGTATGCATGTTATGTTTGATATTATGAAATATGATTATGTTTTAAGATTAATGATTATATTTGATGGATTTAGTGTTGACATATGATGATGAATATGCTTTTGAATAAAGATGAGGTATGAGCATGATAAAACCATTCATTATGTAAAGCCAACGACTTATGTTGGATAGTGAATACTTAAAGTATTCACAATGGATATAAATGGCATGCAAGCATGAGGTAAGTGGATGTGAAAATGGCATAATATGATGATGAAAATGCATGGATGATTTATCTATGATAAGATGTCATCTGTGTCAATGAAAATAATAAAATGACAAAAAGTGAAATCATAATAAAATTGATCTTAGTTACCCCCTAGTCATTTGTTGGCCAAAGGACTTGTAAGTTACTTAAAAACTATTATAATGTGGTGAAACATAATTAAGAATGGCGATGGCCCATATGAATAGACAACCTAGGTTGAATAGGTTAGCCAGTCAACTAGGGAGATTAGGAGCTAGTAGGGCACTTCGGTGCTTATTTTAGGATTACGGGCCAATGTATTTTGCCTATGAGTCAACATACTAGACCTATGGGTTAACACTTTAGACCTTCGAGTCAATGTCTCAAACCTTTATGGTCAATGCTAGACCTTTGTTGTCAACATATTAGACCTTTGTGGTTAATGATTCCTATTATCTAATTTCAAGAGTTTATCCTAAGGATATGAGCAAAATTAATGACTAATATTTAACTTAATAAGGCTTAAATAAATAAATTAATTTGAGAACATATATGTTCGCATGTAAATCTGTATGTGAATGAGTGATGTAAATTATTATGATTGCTCACTATACACTTATGCATGACACATTGCACATAATATAAGTTATTTACATTTGTTGATGCTAAACGAATGCATGAACATATGATTGCATGTGCATGTGTTAAATTATGTTATATTGAATACACCACTAAGCGTTATGCTTATTGCA
>CANXYI011309271.1:0-10268 GCA_948208565.1 Hura crepitans | reverse complement strand
CGTTATGTTACCAAAGTTTTGTTGAAACATGGCTCTCAATTGATAAGCTAAAAATAACCAATACATGAGATAATAGGAATTAATTACCATAAAGGGGAAAGGGTTTTATGAAGATAATGATATGGTGTCATGATATCTTTTATTTGGGTCTGATGTTGGATTGGGTAAGGGGTGTCACAGTAGGTGGTATCAGAGCGGGTTTAGGTGTTCCTAGGCATGGTATACATGAGTACCATTGATTAGAGTTTTTTTGTCAAGTAAAGTTACACTACCTGAGACTAATTATCTTCTCTTTTGTAATAAATCAATATGAGTGAGCATACTCCACCAGAGCAAGGGGAAAAGGCGGCCAATCTTGCATAAACAACTATACATACACCCATGAGTTCAACCATTCTGGTGTTAAGTGATGTAACATGTCTAACATAGATATAAGCTTTATCAACACTGCTATAGTAAATAGTTGAGGTTAAGATAGACCACTGCTGTAGCTCCTCCACCACCACTACCAGCCCCAGTATAACCTCTTCAGCCTATGGCATTGTAGAAGACCAACTTAGAGAGGGTAAAAAAGATAAGAGCCTTAGATTTTGCAGGAATTGAAAATGATGATATAGCTTAGGTTGAGTACTGGTTAGAGCGTAGAGTCAAAATTTTATAGCAGTTATAGTGTACACCTGAAGAGAACTTGATATATGCCACCTTTGTAACGACCCGAAAATCTTGACTTTTGTGAGTAGTACTTTCTCGAGATGAAGAGTATTCTTGAGACTCGAGATGCACTGAAGCTATTGAATGAAAGTATTAATCATAAAATAATTTTAGGCAAAGTTTGAAACCAGTCAAAAGTCATTTGATTGGTAAAAAATGCTAAGAATGTTTTTATGGCAGTGTCTTATGAATAGTGACCAAGGCAAAGTTGAACCATAAAATATTTTAAAAGTTGCTAAGAAAATTACAAGATTAATATGACCTGATACTCAAAAATTCTAATTAGCTTATTGGCATTGGAATTAGAATTTTTAGAGGTTAAGAAGTATTTTGTTAAAATGTCGAGTAACATAAAAAGGGCATTTTAATTCAAATTTTCTCAATTTTTGAATTCAAGTTTTTAGAGGATTGTGTGGCTGAAATTAAATTAATTTTTTAGGACTAAAAGAGATTAATGAGAGTTAAAAAGAGAAGAAAAATTTGAAAATAGATGATTTTTTCAAAAACCTATAAATAGTCAAGATTTTATTATTTTTGGTTAAATGCATAAAAGCCCTCTACCTCTCTCTTCAAAACGGTTAGCCACAAGGAGGAAAAACCCCCATTATTGGCCCTTCCTCCTCCAACAAACCCATATTTATCTCATCCAATGGAAAGTTTAAGGTCCCTACAGCCTCTAGATGCTAATTCAAGTGGAGTTCTCAAAGAAAATTGAAGGAATTTTTTTAATTTTGAGTTTGGTGAATAGTGCTCATTTTTCATTCGGATAAGAATTTCTAAAACCCAATATTTTTCCTATGATTTAGGGGTGCCCAAGAGTCATTTAGTGTTGTTGATTGTAATTTTTGATGCCCATATGAATTTATACAAATTTTTATAAATCAAATTTGTAATAGGTAGTTATAAAAATAGAATGGGCTCATGATAAGGGGAAGGCAAAGGCCTAGACGAGCTCCATGGTGTATTTTAGACATCCTAGGTATGTGTAATCGACTAACTTGTGGAATTAATGTATGCCTTAGCTTATGCATAATGTATGTATGTAAGTGTATATTTATGAAAGAAATGCTTATGTAAATGATTATAGAAATACAAGTTATGATTAATTGGTGAGATACAATATGTATGTATGTAAAATGATGGAAGAAAATGTGCAAGTGTGTGATTGAGCATGATAGCCGAATGGCCATAAAAGTGTGTGTGTATGATATTGTTGTAATGTGTATGCAAATGAGCACATATTGTCATGGAATGATGATTTATGACTCATGAGCATGTGGTATGAGAGATTATGATGGAATAACACTATGCAATGTGTGTGTTTGTGGATTATGGCCATTGGAGCATGCCTATGGGTATAAGTCAAGTAATGCATGCGAATGAGCATAATTAATGGCTTGTGAATGTTTTTATACATTTAAAGCATAAGATGAAACATGAGGCATGGTATATGCATTTATGTAAGAATATGGTTATGAACATATCATATATGCATGAATGTATGTATGCATCATACTAGTTGTATGTTAAACTTATGCAACTATGGCATAATGAGATGATATAAATGTGAGAATGGATATAGTATGAGATAAAAAGCATACATTGATGTTTGTTGTGTCATGGCCAAATGAGATAAGCAAGTGGGATCATGAAAGGTTATAGATAAAAATGAAATAGACATGATATAAGATCAGAGAACAAATAAGTGTGTGTGCATGTGTGGTGGCCGAATGGCTTATTGGCTTTTAATGCATGAATGGGCTTTGAAGTGAACATCAAATTGATGATATGTGACCACAGCTAGAAATGGATTAATTGATGCTAAAAGTGTGTATGTAAGCATACAATAGGATGTATAACATGAGTGAGTGATTAATAAATGTGACCTTATGATTAATCACCAAATTAAGGAATATAATATTATATTTGATTTAATTAATTTTTTATAATGCCAAAATCAAATAAGTTATTTTAAACTTTAATATGATTGCAAATTAATAACACATGAGAATAACCTATATGAGGAACAACTTAGATATGGATAGGTTGATCGGTTAACTAGCGATAGATAGCAGTTGCTAGGGCACTTTGGTGCTTGAGGTTAGTTATAGGTCTACTTTTAGTCTGACCCAAAAACTTACATATTTTTATGATCTTTAGATCTATGTGGGTACATCTGCCACTTAGGTCCTATAGGGCCAGTGGACATTTCCATATAGGTATAGTCATCGTTTAGGTC
Organism: Hura crepitans; assembly: GCA_948208565.1. Lineage (NCBI taxonomy): Eukaryota > Viridiplantae > Streptophyta > Magnoliopsida > Malpighiales > Euphorbiaceae > Hura > Hura crepitans. Next base: position 7,318 of record CANXYI011309271.1, on the reverse strand, counting down.
CAATAGAATTATTGTTCACCTATGTTGGTGTAGCAACCATTCAGGTCCAAAATGTGGGTCATGATCTCAATATCCATAGGATTTGTGTTCTCATTAATATGGGCATCATAGAGAAAATTGAATGGACATATAAAGAATTTTAAATAGCCTATTATATACACTGCACAGCTTCTACCATGTGAGTGATGAATAATCTTGAGTATGCATTTTGTATTATTTAAGACCATTGATAACATGTACAGATGACATGTAATGTATTACATATCAATGTGCTCACTGTGTATGTTTACTTTTTTTTATGTTCAATGATCCATATACATGAGATGAATGGTATTACATCAATCATAAGTATGATTAATTAAGTTTTGCATAATTAAGCATGATTATACACACACACACACACACACATATATGGCATTATCAAAAGTTATTTCAATTACACCACTAAGCTATTCACTTAGCGTATTATTTTATTTATGATGCATAAGTAGGAAGGATGATTGAGCCCAAACCTTAGGACATCCAGACAAGAAAGAGAAGACTATTCTTTTTGGTACATTTGCTATATGTAATTAGATTATGGAATGTATAGACATAGAATATGCACTCTTATGTTAGATGTTATTAGTCTTAAGCCTAAACTATAGTGTTTTGTAATTATAACTCGTATATGGTTTTGTAACTATATTTTAAACTCTTAAAATTGCTTTATATTTTATGTTGTCTTTTCATGAGTTTGAGACTGTGATTATGCTGATGATGGATTTGGAGTGATTAGAAGGATCATAGACTTAAGGAAATGATTGTGAAATGTTTTAGAAGTGTTTTTTGATTGCAAGTTACCACTCAAAAATTTGGGATAGTGCCCGGTATAGATGTTCTGCTACTGAAATTTTGGCATGAGGATTTTCAAATTTTGAATATGTAACTCTTTTTTTTTTTGAGAACTTGCATTTTTAGGATTTAATATTGATCGACAATATCATTTTAAATAATATGGTATGAGTTAAGATCGGATAGCATGTTATGTGTGCACTCTTTAGCCATGTTTGGCAACTAGACCGGGTAAGGGGTGTCATATCTTATGGTATTAGAGCTCCAATTTAGGCATTTCTAGGTAATATAAGAGTGTTGTAGGAGTTAAGTCTATATATAATCTAATTTAATGACACTAAGGCTTATCAATTATTCTTATGCCTACAATTAAAATGAGTGCACCATGAGAAGAATAGGAAGTATAAGCTTTTACGTCCATGGGATAGGAGTCTGATAGGATGGCCTCTATGTCTAGTAGTGCTGTAAGGTAGGCATCTTTAGTAGCTTAGGTTCTGCCAGCATTTTTACAAGAGATGTTATACCTTTTGTGATAGGTTACAGTAGCTACTCTTCTTTTAGCACCTCAGTAATAGGATATCCTTTGAGCTCTCTAAAAGCCCTACTTGGAAAGAGTTAAGAGAATAGGAGCTAAGGATTTTAAGGGAAAAGGTGAAGTGGACCCTGGAATAGTAGAATACTGCTTGGATCACACTAAAAAGATAATGAAGTTGATGCATTGTACACCTACAAAGAAAGTAATCTATGCCACATTATTACTTTAAGAAGAAGCCTCAAATGGTGGGATGGAATGATAGAGTATAAGATAGAAGATGAGCTGACATGGGACTTTTCTTAGAAGAGTTCTATAAGAAATATATTCCTGAGGATTATCTGGATGATAGGAGGCAATAGTTTATAGACCTTAGATAGGAGCAGAAGTATATAGGGGGGTATAAGAAGGATTCTTGATGCTTACCCGTTATGCTAAGGACAATATTTCTATAGAAGCTAACAAGTGTAGGTGGTTTAAGAAAGTATTACATATTGCTATTAAGTCTAAGGTGGTTCCTCTAAAGACTAGAGACTTTAACTAGGTTGTTATAGTTTGTCACTCTATAGAAGGTGTGCAAAAGGAGAAGTGGGAATACTATAAAAAGAAGAGATATTCCAAACTTAGAGTATCTAGTATTGTACAACAATTAGGTAAGAGATTATGGGGTAATAGTTTGGGACACTACAATAGCCACAAAAGTAAGGTCAGTCTAAAAAAAAGCCTAGGGAAATCAGAATAAGGGTAAGACTAGACATCAGCCATAGGTAGCTAGTGCAGCTAGTTCTACTATTAAGAGTAGTCAGGTTCCTTAATGTCTAAGTTGCCATAAGGGACATAAGGGGGAATGTTATTGGAAGAAGTTAGGAGTATACTTTGAATGTGGCTTATCGGATCATTACCGCAAGGACTATCCTAAGCAAGTTGAGGATAGACTTGGATTCGTACATGTTTCCATCTGAGGTCAGAAGGGAGATCGAGGATATAAGGTAGAGGGATCTCAGAGGGATAGACTAGAGTTCAGTGCTTTTACCTAACAGTATGTCATCAGGGTACGGCAAGAGGCTAATGAGCCTGCCATCATAGTTAGTACAATCTTTCTCTTTAACTCACCTGTTTTAGCTTTAATTGATTCGAGGTATACACATTCATATGTTTGCATATCACGAGCATAAGATTGGGGGTTAGAGTCAAAACTTAAAGACCTATAGATTTGAGTTAGTAATCCTTTAGGTTAGCAAGTCATAGTAAATAAGGTTTACAAGTAGTGTCCATTAACAATACGAGGACACTAGTTTTTGGCTAGTCTCATTGAGTTACCATTTGATAAGTTTGATATGATATTAGGCATGGACTTGTTGTCCAAGTATCAAGCAAGAGTAGATTTAAAGTTGAAAAGGTCGACTCTTAAGGTTAAAGATGGTGCTAAGATTATAGTAGTGGGTGAGACGAAAGACTTTCTCTCTAATGCAATCTTTGTAATGATAGCAAGGCACCTATTAAAGAAGGGTTGTTAAGCTTTTTTAGCTCATATGTTTGATACCTATAGTACAGAGTTGGATGCTAGTAACATACCTATGGTGTCAGAGTTTATGGATGTATTTCCAAAAGAGTTACCTAGTTTACCTCTAGAATAGGAGCTTAAGTTTAGTATAGAGGTGTTACCTGGGCCTGCTCTAGTATCAATAACTCTTTATAGAATAGCTCTAATAGAGTTAAAGATCCAGCTTCAAGAATTACTTGATAAGGATTTCATCAAGCTTAGTGTTTTGCCTTGTAGAGCACCAGTGCTATTTGTGAAGAAGAAGGATGTTACTCTTAGGTTGTGTATAGATTACCACCAGCTAAACAAAGTGACCACTAAGAACAAGTATCCATTGTGATAGATTGATAACCTTTTTAACCAACTTAAGGGTGCAACGGATTGATATGAGGTTTAGTTATTATCAATTCAGAGTAAAAGAGTATGATGTAGTGAAGACAAAATTTAGAATAAGATATGGCCACTATGAGTTTTTGGTAATGCCATTTAGGCTTACCAATGCTCCTGTGGCTTTTATGGACATAATGAATAGGGTGTTTTAGCCTTTCTTAAACCAGTTTATGGTTATCTTCATTGATGATATCTTAGTTTACTCCAAGTGTAAAGAGGATTAAGAGTAGCATTTGAGGATAGTTCTACATGTTTAGGGAGATAAGAAGTTGTAAGCTAAGCTTAACAAGTGTGAATTTTGGCTTAGCAAGGTGTCTTTTTTTAGGCACATTACTTTTATAGAGGGGATTCGAGTTAATCCTAGTAAGATAGAAGTAGTTATAGAGTGGAAGCAACCTAGGAACACAATATAGATATGGAGTTTTCTTGGTTTGAAAGGATATTACGAATCGTTTGTGAAGGGATTCTCCTTGATAGCAGCACCAATGACACATCAATTAAGGAAAGATGTCAAGCTTGTCTAGGATGACAGATGTCAAGAGAGTTTTAACAAGTTAAATCTAATTTTGATAGAAGCACCGATTTTAGTTTAGCCAATTTCTAAGAAGGACTTCATCATTTATAGTGATGCTTCACATAATGGGTTAGGTTGTGTTCTAATGTAAGAGGGTAAGGTGGTTGCCTATGCTTTTAGGCAATTGAAGCCATATAAGAAGAACTACCCTACTCATAATTTAGAGCTTATAGTAATAGTGTTTGCATTGAAGATATGGAGATATTATCTCTATGATGAGAAGTGTTACATATACACATATCACAAGAGTTTGAAGTATCTTTCAACATAAAAGGAGTTAAACTTGAGATAGAGGTGAAGGATGGAGCTGATTAAAGATTACAATTGTATGATTGACTACCACCTTAGCAAGGCCAATGTAATAGCTGATTCTTTGAGCAAAAAGTTGATGGCAACCATGATAGCCATGAATGTCAGATTTTAGTTCATACCTAATAATGCCTTGTTGGCAGAGATACAAGTCAAGCCTAGTTTGTTACAACAAGTTAAAGATGGTCAGAAGGATGATCACAGGTTGATTAGTGTGATAAGTGCCATCTAAGAGGGGATGCCCATTGAGTATGAAATAAAGAGTGATGATTGTCGATATTAGTATGATAGATTTTATGTTCTAGATATTAAAGAATTGAAGAAATAGATTTTTGATGAGGTGAACAATGTCCCTTATGCTATGTATCCTGGTAGCACAAAAATGTATTAGGATTTAAAGTTGTCATATTGTTGGCTCAGTATGAAGAGAGATGTGTTAGAATATGTGACTAGATGCCTCAATTGTCAGCAGGTGAAGGTAGAACATCAGGTTCCATTTGGTTTGCTACATCTTATAGCAATTCTAGAATGGAAATACAATAGAGTCACCATGGACTTTGTAGTTGGGTTGCCTTTCACCAGGAACAAACATCATTGAGTATGGGTTATGGTAGATTATCTTATGAAAACAAATTATTTCATACTTGTAAGGATGGATTACTTAATAGAAAATCTTACTGAATTGTACATAGATGAGATCATCAGGTTACATAGAGAGCTTTCTTTAATCATTTGAGGTGTTGTATGGAAGAAAGTGTAGAACACCATTATGCTGGAATGAGCTCAATGAAACCAAGCTCATGGGATCAAACTTGATTAAGGATTCTGAGGAGAAGGTAAAGATCATCAAGGATAGGTTAAAAGTAGCTTCTAATAGGCAAAAGTCTTATGTTGATCTTAAGAGGAAGGATGTGGAATTCTAAGTGAGAGATAAGGTATTCCTCAAGGTTTCACCATGGAAGAAAGTTATAAGGTTTGGCAAGAGAGGAAAGCTAAGTTCGAGGTTTATTAGGCCTTACAAAGTGACAGAATGTGTAGGGCCAGTAGTCTACAGACTAGTATTGCCACTTGAACTTCAGTAGATTCATGATGTCTTTCATGTATCTATGCTTAGAAGGTATAGCTCAGGCTGAACATATGTATTATTTATAATGCTAGTGTTCCGAGGCTCAACGAATAGTGCCACAGGGTCTAAGGAGTGCACCTAAGGTGGCGGGTCACTTACATGAGGAGCGAGGTAATGACGTGGGTTATGAAACTTCGAAGGGCTTTAAAATGATAAAAAAAAAAGAAAAATTTAAAATTTAGCAAAACCAACAATTCATTTAGGACTGAAAGCTAGCCATCAGGGCAATAAAAATTTTTCGAGCCGGGACTAACCCGAGATGTGCCTAGACGGACCTGAAAATAGTGGACCTTGAAGCTAAAAAAATTACACTGAGTCCAATGGTGAAAGAATTTTTGAAATTATAAGTCATTTGAAAATTCTTGTAATTTTTTAGGTTAGCACACAAATCGAGGTAGTCTAAAAAATTGCCCTATTAATGAAATTTGGCCATGAAAATTTACGAGTAGGTAGAGGGGATTAAAATAGAAATTTTAAAATAAATGGTGTAATTTTTGGAGGTCCAAGTGAATTATTATGAATTTTTAAAGTTTGCCAAAAAATCGGGAAGGTTCGTGAATTTTTGGGACTACTTTTGACATGTCAAAATGGGGTCCACTTGCCAAGTGGCCTAGCACACTTGCCAAGTGCCAAAGAGTATGTGACAAGTGGATTTCCACTTGTAAAGAACAAAATTCATTTTTCCCCATTTTTGCTGCCTACCAATGCCAGTCCTTCACTTCTCAAGCCATAAGTTTCTCCTCCGGCAACCAAATGGGATGATTTTGGTCTATAAAAATTCCTTTGGATGTTAGGCACCATAACCAATAAGAATTAAGCAAAAAGGAGTTGTGGTTTGGGAGATAAAAATCAAACAAAAGGACTGGTTTAGAGCAATCCAGAATAGTGTGTGTAAGGTGAGTTTTAAGCAATTCCTCCCTTTCTCTTCTTCTTTCTAGCTACCAATTAATGCTAGGATGTACCTAAGACATGTATGTGTGTGTGTATATGGCATTAGTGGCCATTGGATGGCATTTAAGGGCCCACAAAGGAAGGGGAAGAGTACTATGAAAGCTGGAAATGGGACTAGTAGCATAAACTTGGATGGGAATGACACCTTCAATATGATTTGTAAGTGAACTTTTAGCCTTTTCTTCATGTGATTGGGTGCCTAGGTTAGTGAACTTTGAGTTAGAATGGCCAAAAGTATGAATTTAAGGTTGATTCTTGAATTGGTGATGTTGATTAAGTTGAGTTTTTAGTGGCAAATGGCATGTTGTTTTTAGTGTTTGCAAAATTGGCCTAAAATACTTGCTAGAATTTGCTACCTATAGTTTTTTGAAAGAGTAATTTGCTACCTAAGATGAATTTAGAATATGTTTAGCATGCTAGAGTATGAACTAAGTAGAATTGGTTATAGAAATTACCAATAATTATACATTTCTACTTGTGGCCGTGAGCTATCAAGAGTGGATTCTAGTAACGTTATTTTGCACCTTAGCCTTATTGGCTTAGAATGGAATGTTTATGAGTACATTTAAGTTCATGGCATGTAAATGTGATGGAATGATGCTACCATGAGGAAAAGTATGGAAATTAAGTCCCTTTTCCCTAAGTACCTGAAAGCATTTGGTATAACATATTGATATGAAGTTTAAAGCTATGAAGTGTTAACTATGTACATTAGTTTAGTTTGATTATTGGCATGAAATGGCAATGGAATTAGCTAAGTATATGACATAGTAATATCACAATATACACTAGAAAAAAGGGCTTTGAAATGGCTAAGAAATTTTTAGTCTAAAACTTATAATTAAAGCTTAATATAGTGACTTAAAAGTGGCTTACATGAGCTAGTAAAGTGAACTTTATTTATGCCTTTAGGAGGCTAGTTTTGAATTATATTTTTGCCATGGAGTTGGCCCAATTACAATTGGCTTTAGTGCATATATTTTGGCCATGGATTTGGCCCAGTTGGAGATGGCATTTGTGCCTAGATTTTAGCTATGGACTTGGCTCAGTTACAGCTGG